>PJEN01008503.1:0-87264 GCA_004024605.1 Pteronura brasiliensis | reverse complement strand
TATATATATACCACCTCTTCATTATTGATGGACACTTGGGCTGCTTGTATAATTTGGCTATTATAAATGATGCTACCATAAATATAGGGAATGCATATATATTTTCAAGTTAGTGTTTTCATATTCTTTGGGTCAATACCCAGTAGTGGAGTTACTGGATCACACGGTAGTTGTATTTTTAATTTTTTGAAAATCTCCACATTTTTTTCCAGAGAGGCTGCTCTAGTTTGCATTCCCAAAAGTGTGTGAAGGTTCTGTTTTCTCCACATCCTTGCCAACACTTGTTGTTTCTTGTGTTTTTGATTTTAGGCATTCTGACAGGTGTGAGGTGATAGCTCCTTGTAGTTGTGCTTTGCATTTCCATGATGATGAGTGATGTTGAATATCTTTTCATGTGTCTTCTGTCTCTCTTCTTTGGTGAAATGTCTGTTTGTCTCTTCTGCCCATTTTTTAATTGGATTATTTGGGCTTGGGGTGTTTGTTGAGTGCATCTACTCTCTTTTTAAAATTCTAGATAAATGCCAAATTATCGGAAAGCTACTCAGTGAACACTGAATCATTACAAAAGGAGACTCTGGGCTCTGATAAACCAGTGGGTTCTTTTTCTAATAATAATTTATTTACCCCTAGAATTTATTATCTAAATAGCTTATTTATCTACCCCTAGGACAGGACCAGCTGGGTTGTATGCTTGAGCCACAGTGTCCTCTCTCTGGCTGGATACTTCCTCTCTGTCATATGACACTTTTTCACCAAACTCACCAATAACCCCACTACCAACAGATCAGAATCTTAGTAGGTTAAGTACTTTTATGCTGTCTTTTAGATTATAACAAACTTTTTGCTCTTTAAATTTGTGATCTAAGAAATGGTTTATCTCCGAGCTCCCCTTTTGCATGATCTGGTCTTATGTGTTGTTTATAAATTACGCAGTTTACCTTTAAGAATTTATAGAGAACTTTGCTGTCATCACACCTTCTCAAAGCAGACAATTATACAATATCATGTATATATGTAATGTGGTATACACATAGAGACATATATGTCATCATAGTCAAGCATATAATAATATCTTATCATATAACCAGTAATAAGATTATACAGATTGATGATTTTGAAAATCAAATAATATCATTTGTGTTAATAGGGCCTCGAAAACCATAAAGGATTCTCCTCATGAAAGATGTTAATTCCCAGCTCTTGCGCTAGGTCAGATTTGGAGCTACCACCATACACAATTTAAATATGCAGGGGTTATGGGATTTAGAGCTGAAGACCAAATGTCCAAGGTAGATGTGTCAAGCTGCATGCTCTTGGAATAGCTCTGCCCCACACTGTATTTTGGTTAGGCCTACAGAGAATTTTTAGATTTTCAACTGATTGGCAACATGTAATAATGAGAAAAAGCCACATAAAAGGACATATTGTCCATTTCTATTGAAACAAAGTAGAATATCTAACAAGGCTAGGATTGCATTCTTCTGTGACAGCAAGGGCAATGTGTTTGGAGAAATTGTGAGTTCTCCAAATTGCCCCAGGCCTCACTCCCTCTTGTCTTACCCCAACCTACTTTACTCATTTACATACCAGACTGGCATCTGTAGGCATTTGAGTTGTGACCCCTGAGAACATTGCCGCTTTCAAAAACTTCTATTTACTCCCTGATAGCTGACATTGATTTATAAAAACTAAAGGCTTATATTCCGTCGTTAGGTAGAAGAGCTTATACACTATGTAGAAAATACATATTCACATTAAGTTGTAAAGCTATTCATTTTGGGGGGCGCCTGGGTGGCTCAGTGGGTTAAAGCCTCTGCCTTCGGCTCAGGTCATGATCCCAGGGTCCTGGGATCAAGCCCCACATCGGGCTCTCTGCTCTGCAGGGAGCCTGCTTCCTCCTCTCTCTCTCTCTCTCTCTCTGCCTGCCTCTCTGCCTACTTGTGATTTCTGTCTGTCAAATAAATAAATAAAATCTTAAAAAAAAAAAAAAGCTATTCATTTGGGCCCCTCCCTGGGGGAAGGTTTCGATGCATCGGAAGAGTCTGTTGTGCCCAGCTCTTGGGAGGCAGGTCAGGGAAGGGGTCCAGAGGGAGAAGGAAGACAGGTAATATCAGAAGCAAACGTGCATCTATTTGATCATTTTGTTGGACTTCATGTCTTGGGGCAAACTGACTTCCTATTAGGTTTTGAAGACTGAGTTCCACTCAACAGTCCACAGCAGCTCCACTGACAAGAATACATTGTCGGTTTTGAGCCAGCACAGTTGTGTACTAGGGAAGGATGATAACAGCCATAGTGAGAACCCAGAGAGAGGGTGGACACCACCCGTCAGGCCCCAACAGGGTGGATCAAAGGAGAAGGAAGGCTGGTGACACATGCTTATATATACCAAAATGGCTCACATGAAACTGTGATTATGTTTATTTCCCTGATGTTAACTTGATAAAGGTTTATCAGCCATGATACGTTCTCTGAAACATGCAAGGAATTTGCAAGAGCTCACTGGGAAATGAGCCAGTTCTACTATTTTGTCTTTTGTCATTTTGCTGGAGATGCAAAAGTGTACACACAGGTTATTCATAATGAGCAGTGCTGTGGTAGTAAAACGAGTTGTCGTAATGAATAGCATTGCCCTGGACCATGATGTTGAAGCAGGTGAGATATGAGAAAGGAAGCTAATGGGTGCTTGGCCAGCAGGTCATCTGCCAAAGGGAAATGAAGAATTGCAGTAGTTACCTCGATAATTCTGGAAAAACAGAAACCCTCTCAATTTTCTCACTAATTATGCCAGTTATCTATGCCATTTTGAATGTAGGCAGCTCGCCTACTCAAACACTGCAAACAGACCTATTGCTGGCAGATCTAAGGAAGGAAGGAGGCCAAATGACTCCCCAGATTCGATGTAAATGCCATATGTCATGTTTTCATTATTTTCAAAGGGAAAAATTATTAGTCTGTCCCTTGGGAAGTTATTATGAATGTTTTGCCTAATCTAGTTATCTCTATTATAAAAGATAAAACAGGATTTTCTCATAAACATAACTAAATTTATTTAAACACCTGGGTAGCGTCTAAATGCTCAGAATCTAATTTCTCTGAAGGAATCGTATTCATATACATATAAAAGAAATAGCTTTTATAGTTTAAGGATGTAGGATCTGGAGGCAGATGATTGGAATTTAAATCATAGCTTCACCAGCTATTAACCCCATCCCTCTAAACAAGTCACTTACCATCTCTGTGCCTCAGTTTCTACATCTATTAAATGGACGATGGTTCCAGCATTATAGGGATATTGCGAAGATTAAACAGGTTTATGTGCCTTGCCAATAATACTTCTTCAGTAAATGTCAGCCAGTTTATGGTCTGTCCATCTTCAGATATCTGTGTGTTCATAGAGAAGTATGATAGTTATTTGGAACCATAAATTATTCAAAGTACATTTCTCTTAATTATGAGTAAGTGGAAATTTTTGTAGAAATAAGAGAGTTCATCAGGTGTCACCCTCGAAGAACACAAAAATGACTACTTGATGTGGCTACATAATAACTTAGGTTGTCTTCTCCTTTGCTTGTGTTCATTCTGCTTTCATTCATTGTAATGTGTTAAGGGACTGTATGTTCTTTCTAAAGTGGTTTTTCCATGCTATATTCAAAAAATTCCATGTAGGTCATTTTTTATATTCTGATGTGACAGTTTCTATTACACTCTGGGTAGGGAGAGATCTGCCATGTCCCTGGGACTTACAGTATGAGGATTGATACCTATGTCAGGAAGAGTAGGAAAGAATCAGAAACTCAACCACAGTAAGGGAAGCCTTGTTATGTTTGTTCATTTATTTAACATGTGTTTTATAGGTAGCACTAGGAGGCATTGCTAAGACTTCATGCTGTGCCTTTTTAAGTAGAATACGAATAAACAGTCTTTGTATTTATTTATTCATGTTGATTCTGTTATGTGTCCTTAGGAACCCCTTACTGATATCCCTGACCACTTCTTCAGCTCCCATCAGGCAGACCCACTTCTCCGCTTGCAAAGATTCTAAATCTCTTGGCACTTACATGGTATTTGATATTTTATATAACCAAAATGTCCCTGTCTTTCTTCACTGGCTCAGGATATTGTTTCTAGTTCAAAGATCAATAGACTCCTCTTGTGACATAAGGCCTGAATATTTTCTGGTATTACATGGCTTTCATAATGGTCACTCTCCAGTTTAAGCCTTGGATAGTGTAGCATCCAGAGGAAAATCAATCGTTTTTTATCAGAATGACCTCAAGCATCTCTGAGAGATGGCCCCAAACACTCACTAGAGCTATATTCCTGTGACATTTGTTGCATTTAGAATACTCAAATATGAAAGCAACATTACAAATCCAGCTAAGGTTTAAACTGTCCCTAAGGTATGATGTGAATGAATGTTCACTGAGAAAGTTTGGGCCTTAATTTTCCATTTGGAAAATTCTTGGTTCTGCTTCTTCCTCTTTGAGTGCCACAGAGCCCATTTGCATATGCTTGTGCTCTGGGTAACACATGGTAATGAAACAGGTTTAACCTCAGTTAACCTAATATTTCTCTAGCTTATTTTTTGACCATAGGAGCCTTGTTTTTCTCAGAACCCACATTAACCTGTCACCAAACAAATGATCTGCAAACACTTATGGAAAACCAATCTAAAGAGTTGGATTTTTCTTTGTAGCAGTCACTTATGGTTAGTGCTAATAAAGATTTAATTTTCTTCTTAATATAATTCTAATTGTGAGAACTATCCTGTGATCTTGCATTTCTTATTCACCACCTCTATCTCACTCACTGAATTTCTAACCGTTCTTCAAAGGGCAGCTTAAATACTATCTTTTTCTTGAAACTTCTGTTCTTCTCCCTGTATGCTCTTATAGAAAATTTTCTGCAGCCCTCTTATGACATCCTGACTTTTTGTCATAATTACATGCATAATTGTATGTTTGGGGATGTCATAAATAGTAAAAAATTCCTTTTTAGACTCTCCATAAACCTAGTTTTTAAAAAGTAGCCTAATAAATACTTTTTGCTAAATTGTGAGACATCAGTTTTTATAAGCCTTCTAAAGATTCATTTGCCAGAAATGATTTTTTAAAGCCAGACTTTATTTGCCATCCATAATATCAAAAGATAAGAAGTAGTGTTAATTATGTCCTCCATGAGGTCAGGCGTTCAAGAGAGGTAGCAAATCTTTGCACACACAATTATAGTGGAGTTGCTGTTCCATAGCTAATTACTTATTAGCCATTTCATTGCTAATTTGATTAATAACATTAATATAAACCTTTATGTTGATTTTGTAAAATGCATTACAAGATAGATCAATATCTTGGCCCTCATTATATGGATGGGGAAAGAAGACATAAAAAGTTGATCTGATTGATTACTTCAAGGTTATTCTTTATGGTTTGATAGAACAAAATAAAAATGCCTCCTAGTCAATTGCTAACACAGTAAGTAGATCTGGCTATACCACCGAGGACTAAGGAAATGCACATCTTTACTAAATATGCACTGTACCCAGGATAGACTCAGAAACTGCACAGCCAACAGTATTTCTGAACACTAGTCATTTCAAGATAGTGGATTGACCCACCAATAGAACTTGACTAACTGTCATATATGTGTGGAAAATGCTGGAAAGCTTAGGAAGTTATTTCTATAAATATCAATTTGGTTTTTTTCTAAGATCACTGTATGTACTAATAGGCATTATGAATTTTCAAGATGGTGTTACAGAATGGAGTTTTTCCAGATTTCTTTGTCTAAGGAGTACATTGCTTGAAATACTGCCATACACTCTCCACGCTGCATGTTAGCACTGTGCTCCCAGGAGAACCCTCTTAACTGACTTCTACTAGCTGTCTCATTCCTGTGGTTCATTTCTTTTTGTGGCAGTAACTGCTACCTCTTCACCATATTGGGCCCTCCAATACTGGGCCCTCTCTTCTCCAATAGTAGCTGGTTATATGGCTGACCAACTATAATTGTAACTGTAGGGCTAGTTTCCCCACTGGGACTGGGTATGGAAATGATGTCCTACAAGCCTGGCCTCGAAAATCTCCTAGAGGTGCCCCTCCATGTTCTTCCCACTTCCTTGGCTGGAAAAGCAGCTACTGGTGAAATGTTGGAGGCTACATGTTGAAGCAAGCTAATGACCTGCCTGGATCTCTGAGAAACTCAGGGGAACAGAGCCTGTGTCATCCTGAGATGCTCTCATTGAACTGTTAGGAGGAAAGAAAAACATTCTGTTTTATTTGATCTATCACTCTTTGGGTCTATTTGTTATAGCAGTTTGTCTACCCTAACTAATACATTTATACTCTTGATTTTTCTTTCCCAAGTCAGATTCCTTTACTACAAATGTCTATGACTCACCTCATACCTGGTTGCCTGGACTGATCTTCCTTTCTCACTAGCACCTTGCAAGTCCTCTAAGCTTTGGAGCTCGGGGTTCTGAGTAGCTTTTCCTGCTTCCAAGTACCATCTTTTTCTCATATCAGATACCCTGAGTTTGGAAGAAGTTCTCTTCTTTTGGCCAATCTTTCTTTCTCTCTCTCTCTCTCTCACACACACATACACATATATTTTCTCCATTAGCACATAACTCAAAAGTAACACAATGGCTTTAATATAGAGTTTTTTATATTTTGAACAAAAATATGTTCATTTTAGAAAGTTTAGAAAATATAGGTAAACAAAAATTAGAAAACAAAATTGACCCTACAGTCACCATCCAATGATAATCACTGTGTGTGTTTTAGTGTAGAAGTTACTGGTTACAGAGGCACCTGGGTGGCTCTGTTCATTATGCATCTCTCTCTGGCTTGGGTCCATGATACCAGGGTCCTGGAATCAAGCCCAGGGGCTGCTGAGAGCTCCCTGCTCAGCAGGAGACTGCTTCTCCCTTTCCCTCTCCCCTTCCTCCCACTGATGTTCTCTCTCTTTCTCTCTCTCTTAAATAATGAATAATCTTAAAAAAAAAAAAAACAAAACCTTACTGGTTATATATAAAATAATGAAGTTGAAAATGAGAGCTTATGCTTATTTAAAACCACAGGTCTTCAACCATAAGAGACTCTTGACTCTAGTAAACAAACTAAGGGTTGCTTGAGGGGAGATGCATGGGGGATGGGATAACTAGATGATGGGCATTAAAGAGGGCACTTGATGTAATGAGCACTGGGTGTTACATGCAACTGATGAATCACTAAACTCTACCCCCGAAACTAATAATACACTATATGTTAGTTAATTAGATTTAAATATTTTTTTTTACATTATGGAAACATAAGGAAAAACAAAACAACAGACACAGGTCTTCTAATTTTCATGTGAATGAAATATATTCAAGCATACCAGGAAATTAACTGATCTTAAAAAAGGGTAAATATCAGCTTATAGATGAATTCCAAAAATATATGGGCCTGTAGGATAATTCTTTTGTAAGTTTTCACCATGGCTGAGCACATAGTGAACTTTTCATCCTTTCATTAGGCCAAAGGGATTCAGAGTTACTCGAGTTCTTTTGCAAAGCTCCAATTCTATGAAACCCACAGATGAACAAGTTGAGGGCAATGTACGGCTTTTTCTCATTTTACATTCCAGAGCCTGGCATCCAATGAGATCACAGGAAATGTTTTCTGAATGTGTGAAAATAAACTTAAATTAGTTTGGCCATAGACAAGTTCTGTCCTCAAGTATTTCTTGGGCAGATACTCATACAGCATCCAATACTAACTAAATTGCCTGATATTTGAAATGCTTTTAATGAAGAAGAAAGGGAAAAGGATTTCTAGAAAATTTCTACCGTGGTTTAATTTTCTTCTCTGCTGATACTTTTTTAGCATTTTTGATCGTCTTTAACTTCATTTTCTGCCTTTTGGTCTCACTGGCAGAGCCTAGAGCTTATTCATAGACAGAATGATTTAAAATTCATTTTTACTTGCTCTTGTGAGGATATACCTACTTTCTGACCTGCCTCTGGGCCTCACATTCTTCATGGATGAAATGAGAGGGTTCGACTCTGCAGCCTCTCGTGTGCCTCCCTTCCTTCCGGCTTTTACACTCTAGGATTCTACAGATGCTTGCCCTGGCCAGCAGAACATTTCTTAAAGATACTCTAAGAAGAAGAGAGCAAGGGCAGAACAACAAATTCATCTGGTGACTGCCATTGACAAGTGCCCGGAGCAATGAATCATTCTTAAAGAGCCTCCTGTCCCAGCCCATGACTACAGGGGACTGATACAGGGGTTGCTGCTGGAAAGGCCTTTGTGGAATAATTTGTAAGTCCGTTTGGGTAGGATATCAGGAAGCAGGGCTCTAAGTCAGGTGGAAGATAATCTTACATTCTTGCACCGAGTCTTTGAACCACCTTAGGCATAGATCAAACAAGATAAAATGAGAACTTACAGAAAAATCTTGCTAAAGGTAGCATTTTCAGTCTTTCTCCTATCATCAATACAACAGATTTCTTTTGCCTTTCCAGAGAATAGCCTTAACTTCAGCTAAAATAACTGCAAAATGTTTAGACTTTAGGCTGTCAGCTGAATTTTGAGGATTTAGGTGGCTTTATCCTTAATAGTTTTTTCAAAGTCCTCTCCTTGTGATAACCAGCACAGGGGTTGTCTCCCTCTGTCTTTACAGAGATTTTTGATGTTTGAGCTTTGCCTGTGTCTGATTAATCTTCCTCTTACCTCAAAACTGGCCATGGACTTCACAGAAATGCAGAGGATAACTGAATAGGGCCTCCCACTCTGCCTACCTTGAGACTCTCCTTCTGACCACATTATACATTGAGCACAGGCCTGATGCTTCAGGTGTCTGGAAGCCACTTTCAATCTGAAAGTCTGGGTCAGTCACCACTCTTGCCGTTGGACTGATTTCGCATTTGAGATTCAGGGTTCAACCAATGTTTTTGTCAACTCTTGAACAAATGGAATTCTGAAGCATCTTGAAATCAATCCGCTTAGTATCTCTGGGCCTGTGGCTTTTCTGCAGGCTGAGCCTTTTAAAGTTTTCCATTGAAAAATGTCTTTAGATGTTTCTGGAATTTGTAGGGAGTAGGTAGAAAGTGGGAGAGGACGTTTTATAATTATGAGGTTTGAAAAATTCTGCTTGGATCTCTCCAAAAGTTTTTCCATCTTTTACTAGGGAGTGGGGCAGACTCACATGGGTCTGCTAGGATAGGGAGCAAATGAACAGTGAGAACGAGGCTTGCCATCTGTCATGTGTATGACCAGGTAGAAAACTGAAGGTGAAAGACACAGATCCAGCTGAAGAGAACTGGCTGGATATGAGGCTCAGAATGTGGGCAATACCCACCCACAACACCTTCCCTCAGTCCTTGGCTCATTCTACACCCAAGCCTTTGCCCTCAGTGTCTATGTCAGGGAAGTTGGGGAGCCTACCCACAGCACCTCGGAAGCCAGATCACCTCCAGTCCTTCTACCCTTCTCGCCACTCTTCTCCTTTTACCTTTACCTTTTCCCCATTTCTGTGTTTTATTCTTCCTCAATGTGGATACCATCAGCCCCTTTCCCTGTCTTGCAACAAAAGGGAAAATATAATCATGGTTTAGTTGTTTGGCCAATGGGTCAGGCAGTTAGGACCTACTGCAGGTACTTCCTTAGACATGTGTCAACGTGCCAACTAGAGAGGGTACAATGAATTGACGCAGAGCCCCGGAAGAGTGAGGAGAACTCTCTGGATTTGGACACAAATGGCCGGGAAAGAGCAGATGCTTGTATTATGAGGCTGCCTTTCTTAATTTTGTCACTGTTATTTCATCCTCCCACAGTCCTTTAATTCCTACTGTTAGGTAGAGAGAGAGAGAGAGAGAGAAGTCAAATCCTGGTATCTAGCAAATAGAGCTATAGTCCAATTTTATGATAACCTACCCATTTGCTAAAGCTCGCTGCCCCAGTCTGCAGAGAGTAGAAGTGAGATATCCTGATTGGTAGAGCAAAAGAAATATGACCTTGAGAATGGGACCTGGATACTGTTCACCAACACCACCACCTGCCCACTATGGCTTCATGGGCAAGTTGCTTTCTGGCAACTTTCCTTCTCCGTAAAATGGACATCATGATACCCATCTCATAATGCCATTGTGAGGAATAACGTCTCATTGTAAGTGCTCAATAAATATTATCTCTTCACTTCTGTGCTTTATCCAGGTTAGGCAATGGCTCTCTAAGGTAAAGGGATTCCCTGCCCATGGGTGACAGGGTAGGAAAGAAAAGTGCTCATCTTCAGCTACTCTGAGATTCTCTCTGTGTTCACCCAGGCACTGTGCTGGGCTTTAATTTATCTTTGGGGGAGGTCATATGGGGAGAATGGATTCTAAAAATGGCAGAGGTCCACTGACCAATTGGAGGCTGACTGAGGACATTGGCCAGAACCTAGCAGGGATGGAATACAGTAGGAGGAATCTTTTCCACTATCTGTGATACCTTGGATTATACTATTAGAGAGTTATTCCCTTGACTAAAGGCCTTTGTTGTCATAAAAATTCAGATATTCCCAAGAGAGCAGCACATGAAACCTTATCACCCATTTGCACAGTTCATTTTTCAGTTGTGCTATTATTCTCCATAATGGTATTTTTTACCTGTATGAAATGTCACATGCTCAGATGCATTCATTTTATAGAGCTTTAAAGGTGATAACCCGAACCAAAATGCACATTTTTGGTGTTTTATTTTTCTTTTTTGCAGTAATTTCAAAGGTGTAACTGAGCTTAGCTATAAATTACTGGTTTTAACTCCTCATGGCAGGTAGCATTTGATCATTGACAACTCTGTTTTCTTCATTGTTTCCTGACTAAAATCTCCACAGCTTCTATAAATATGTAAATTACCAAAATCACTACTTTTCCATTATTTCTGCCCCTAAGCTGCTTAAAATGTTTCTATATTCCTACATTTACAGTGCAAAACAGAGCAGCAGGTGACAGCCGAGTTTGACTCTATTATCGAACCTCTATTTAGCAGCTACTTGTTTCAAAGTTTCTGATAATGCATTTTTCCTAGGGTGGGCTCCAGGTTCCAGGCTGTTGCTGGCAAAGGCCAGGCTCCAGCCATTAATGGGATGGGAACACAAGAATGTGTGTGTATTTCTGCAGAGACTCTGGAAATCTCATGCTACACGCATTGCTGGTTGTGAACTGTGATTTTATGACAGAAGAAGCAAATGGGATTCTTTCTATTGCTTTTCCTTCAATTGCTAGGACTCAAGTAATGAAGCTGACATGGTGTCCATGTATGACTATGTTATCCTCTCCTGATTCATTGCCCCTTAAATTAATCTGTCATGAGCTGGATCATTGGGTCTCCGTGTGGGCTTTCACCACGTTGTGCAGGGAAGGAGAAAAACTGTATGTCGCATACATATTCCTAGAGATTTATCTAGATACACATATGTGCATATATCTTGAGAAAAATCAACATAGACAGACTCTGAAAAAAAAAGGAGAAAATTGTAGGAAATGGGTCATTGACATGAAAACCCAGAGAAGGGATCCTGGGATTTGTTTACCTAATTCAAATCCTCGTGCCGAGCATGAGAAATATATTTCTGTTATGACTTCATAACACGTCTGCCACAGCCCCAAGAATGAAAGTGTATGATTTCAATATCAAATGCAGGCTTGGCCTGCAATAGTTATTCATCTAAAATAGGCCTTGATGGGGATGGGGCAGGACCCATCAATTCGTGGATGTGTTTATTTGAAACTTGGAGGCTGCTTCTGCATGCCAAAGTCCTAGGAGAATCTGCATGAGATCCAAGTTAGTACTGCTCATCTCCCTGGTAATGAAAGCCCATTACATATATATGGTACTTCATGCCTTTGAAAATGTTTCCGTAGTCTCTGTGGAAACCTGCGGGATAAAAAATTTGGCGATGTCTGCACTTGACATATGAGAAGACAGATTCAAAGAAATTAAATAACACATAATTGCTTAGTGGGAAATTAGCTAGAACAGGCATTAACAAAATATGGGTGTGTATATCTTACTGTTTTTCTTTTTCTTTGTTCCATCTGTCCTTGTACATGAAGTTTTATTGAAAACTCTAGGGCGATACAGTCACCTTCATTCATTTATATCTCATTAATGACTATTTTCAAAAGACAATGGCAAAGATGAGTAGTTGTGACAGAGACCTTATGGTCCTAAAAAGGCCTAAAATACTTACCATCTTGCTCTTTATGTAAAAAGTTGGCCAACACTGAGCTGGAACATAGGTCCCCCAGGAATTCACCTTCAGACTAAGATGATGAAGCCAGTTCATGTTACACCAGAGGAACTTTATCAGTTGTCTTTGTGCACCCAGCACACAATGCTAATGACATAAATTATTCCCATCTAAACATATTCAGCTCTTAAATGTTTTGTTGGAAAAGCAAAGAAGAATGGGAGAATTTTTATTATTATTATTATTCATAGAACTTCAGGAAAATATTGTCCAACCCCTTGAAGACTATTTCCCAGTCAGGTAAAGAAGAGTATGGTCAATGTTGTTTAAAGTTCTCAATTACTACACTTCACCCAATTAAGTAACATATCTCCTGAAATAAAAGGAATCACTTTCTCACCAAAATGAGAGGTACCCAGGTGGCGCTCTGTTCTCCCACATTGTTGGGTGCTCCTCCCGTGACCACCTTTCCCCCAGAGAGCCAGCTGATAGGATGTCTAACAAGTGGCGTTCCTGAGAGGAAATGCCTCCTATGTAACCTTGGCTGCTCCTCAGTAGAAAGTATTAATGAACCTGGATGTGTGTGTGTGTGTGTGTGTGTGTGTGTGTGTGTGTGCATGCCTCTTGGCAGACAGTACTAACTGGTGATGCTAGTCACATTTTCAAAACCAGAATAAATCTCTTTGTGATGTTTTCTCTGGAACTTAATGTTCTGTCAAATACTGCATGAGCTTCTTCAAGGTAGGTGAACATTATCCATCCTTGACTTAAGCCTGTTGTTACCTCTGGGCAAAATTATTCTTAAAGGCCTGCATGAACCGAACAGAAATGCTTACAAAGAGAAACAATTGTGAGATGTTTACTGCGAACTGTTACCTTCAAAATACACACAGTAGAGTGTGAGTAGGAAGCTCCCTGTGGACTTTACCTTATCTGGTTAACTATAAAGATGCAGCAACAACATATGTTTTTGGCTTTTTATTTTTAGCGGAGATGTTTATTTCTCAGAGAACTCTCTCTGCCTGACTCCTCGTCTTACTGCTATCCATTGCCTTCCAGAGTCAGGATTCATTGGGCAGCTCAGCAAAACTTCAGACTTTGACCCGATGGAATTAACACATCAGTTCATGAGTCAGGGTGGATAGGGACTTTGAGGATTCAGTCCATGTCCCCGTTTCACATATGAGAACATAGCAGTTCAGGACTCTGTTACTTAGCATATCACTGCTTAGTGCAAAGCCAAAACGGAGACCCAAATTTTGAACCCACTGCTCCATACTCCTGTGACCAATGGGGCAAATACCCCATCGCAATAAGCAATCTCCAGCCAGTCCCTTCCATCTAATCCAACAGTAACTTTCTTAGAAACAACTTTATTTGACCAAGTTCACCCTTTTTTTCTATGATATCTAGAAGGGATATGTCTCAGATGAAGCCATGACTTGACTATGCCAGTTATCTCTTACCGTGTAACAAACCACTCAAGAACTTAGTGGCCTCATGTGATGATCATGCCTTGTCATTCATGAATCTTCGGGTCAGGTGAGTAGCTGTTCTGGATCAGTCTCAGCTGATCTCAGGGGACTAGCTGTGTGTCAGCTGGCAGCTATGGGGTTGTTTGAGGCCTGGCTGATGGAAAAGGCCCTTACACACTTGCCTGGTGACTGGTTGGCTAAGGGTGATGGATGCTACTGGGCCACATGTGTTTAGTCACTCATCAGGCGAGACCAGGCTTTTTCACATGACAGTGGTAGGTTTTCAAAAGAGTGAGAGTAAGCATGCAGGGACACTGGAGGCCTAGACTAGGAACTGGAACACCATTGCATCCCCCACATTCTGTTGGCCAAAGCCAGTCAAAAGGTGAACCTAAATACAAAGGATGGAGAAAGAAATGCCACTTCTTGGTAGGACAGACCACAAAGTTATAATGCAAAAAGTGTGGGGAATCATATATATATGATATATATAGATATAGATATCATATTTATACTTATATGTGCATATATAAGTATAAAAGGATGAAAATAATTTTAGATTCATTTCTAGATATCTGGGCATTTAATCTTCAACTTAGCAATCCTACATTTAAGAATTTACCCTGAAGATACACCTCCAACTCTAAGAGAATTCATAAGCATAAGGTTAATTATTGCAGCAATATTTGTAATTGCCAACACCAGAAAATACATAAATATCCAAGCATAAGAATTATTGAATACATTATGGAACATATACACATTGGATTACTTTGCAGGTGGAAAAAAATATGAGAAATGCCTCTAGGAACTGATATACAGTGATTTCCAGGAGAGATTGTGAAGTGAAAACACTTAAGTACGAAAGAGCATATGCTATGTTTTTATGTAGGAAATAAGGGAAAGTTGGTTAGCCTCAAAGGGTGGAAGAGAACTGGACAGGACAGAGATGAAACAGCAGAGTGTAACCTCCTCTGAGTATACCTTGTTGTATTGTCTTAACATTTAGAAGCACGCTGCTGTTCTATACATTCGGAAAGTAAAGCTAAATCAGTAAGGATGAGAGGGATTAAAAAAAACTAAAAATGAAAGCAGTTGAAACAAGTGAACCCAATTATATTTCAGAGGAATTTCTCAATCACAGTAAAGGAAGAATGAATCAAGCTACAAGTTAGGAACACAGTATTTGACTGCTTATCCTCAGTACTGAGCAAATGGCTGTAAGGGTAGATTTTATAAGCAAATACTTAACTCTTTCATAGGTTTGGTGTTCAGATTTTTGTAGTAGTAAGGGGGAAGCAATTCTGAATCAACTCTAAATTTATTATGAGATTGCTCACATGAGTAAATGAGAAGGGCCATGAAAATATGAAATGGGGAAGATAACAAAGAACTCTGTAACAATGGTTGGAAATTAGATTTACGTGAACTCATAATTTCCTTTAAAATATCTTAAATTTTTATATAGATATGGATATTATAGTTATATAAAATGACACGCATGTACACATGTATATGCATATATGTGTGCATTTATGTACATACATGTGGGCGTGGGTGTGCACATATCCCTAGCTCAGTCACCACCGGGAGACATCTCATGAACAGTGAGCACAGGTATCTCCCAGATCATCTTCAGTACCATTCCCCACTTGAAGGAACCAGGGCCCCGTGGAGGAATGAGTGATTACAGGGTAGAGCAGGAGAGGATGAGACCAAAATATCTTGTCATGCTAGAAAGTAACAAGGTACTGAAAGAAAAGAAAACACAACAAAAGATGTCCACAAGGACATACAAGCCAGCAATTAAGGGGATTTTGTGGGTAGATCTGGGACAATTTGTATACCAAAGTAATCAAATAACATAATCGATTATATATCATTTAAAAAAGGAATTCATGCCCACATCCCATAATAATTTGATAAATCAATGGCAGAAAAGAAGGTCTCTTGCATATACTGAATGCTGAGTAGAAAGAGTACTGAGTTGGAAAGTCAGCCTTTTATAACCATCACAGCAGAGATTGGATAAGGCAAAATCATCAAGAGTTGCTAAATTTAGGGGAAAAGTTTGATGAGGAACATGGCCTTATCATATTTCCTCAATGACTGTTTTTTAACTGTAAAGGGAAAAGTTATATAGTGGAATGTAAGTATATAATTATATAGTGGAGTAATCAGACCACATCTTGACTGTGTGATTATAATTAATGCTGACAATAAGACATGTGACTTTAGATGCCATACAATGAGACATGTAACTTTAGATGTGATACTATGAGAACATCACATCACCTGTGTAGCATTCCAGATGAGGATTTCAACACGAGGAAATGTCAGACAAGCACAAAATGATAGGGTAAATTTTTATGTTAAAAAGTGAAAGTGAGAGGTCTATATTTTTCAAATATTTCCATATCACCAAAGGCAAAGAAATGCTAAGGACCTGTTCTAGATCAAGAGACATGACAATTAAACTAATACCTGACCCTAGACTAGATCCTGTACTGGAGGAAAGAAATGCCATAAAGGATGTTAGTGGATCAGTTGACGAAATTAGAATATAGAGTAAGAGCATGGCTACAATGTTAAATATAATGAAGGTGAAGACTTTTCTGCAGTTATGTAAGAAAATATCCCTATTTTTACAACATTCATGCTGAAGTATTTAGGAGAAAGAGCCATGATATAAGTCATACCCTCAATGGTTTCTAAGAACATAATAATATTTAATTGCTGTATTTATAGAAAGACAGAGACAATCTACAAATGATAAAGCAAGTGGGGCAAATTCTAGGTTAATCTTATTTTTGCAACTTTTCTATAAATTTAAAATTATTTCCATTTTAAAAGTTTTAAAAAGATTATCAAAAAAGAGACAACTTAGTTTGAATACTGGCCACCATCAACTAGTTATGTAACCTAGGACTCATCACTCCTCTTGAGGATAACATAGTACAAAAGGGTTGTTAAACATTTTCCAGATGATTAGAAAAGTGCCTGGCCCCATGTAACAGTCATTCCACAATTGGCAGCTTTTCTGTTCACATTTAATTAGACTCAGGTTTTCTTTTACTTAGCTGCTTTCCAGGTGAATAGCCTCTATTTGAAAATAATTTGAAAACTTTAAGAAGGAAGAACATGTTTTATAACTTCAGAGGGTGAGCACACAGTGGGGCAAGAACTGAACTGAAATAGTTCAATGTGGACCAGAGGTGGGCAATGATTTAGTTTAGTACCATGACTATCTCTTGGGAGAACGGCATGTGCTACTCATTTATCACTACATTATCCCATTGGTGGAGGGAGACACCATCAAAAGACACAGTACTCAAGAGCCA
This sequence comes from Pteronura brasiliensis, assembly GCA_004024605.1. Classification (NCBI taxonomy): domain Eukaryota; kingdom Metazoa; phylum Chordata; class Mammalia; order Carnivora; family Mustelidae; genus Pteronura; species Pteronura brasiliensis. The sequence goes on along the minus strand of PJEN01008503.1, from coordinate 70,229 downwards.
CTAGATAACTGATTGGTTATTCACTGAGCTATTTCTTTCCCACCAAAAATCCAGAGGCCTCATATGGGAGGGAAGGCTAGGATCCACGTTCATCGCATGGATCTGTTTGTCACAGTGAGGTACATTTGTTCTTTTAGGACATGAGTTCTAACATTGGAGCCATGATTTTACTTAAGATTTGCAGTGAGTAACCATGCATCAGCACTGAAATTCTCCCATTCCTAGCAGAAACAGACACCAGAAGACTGTGAGCATCAACATTCTCCACTGATTTATGGTAGGGAAGGAGGACAAGATTTATAACCCTGGCACGTGGCAAGTATTCCTTGGCATTAGCACTCAGAATATTCATGTGTTCCTGCTCTTTTATATTAAACAACTGCCTTTAGCTATTTGGGGGAGAAAATAACAACAGTTTTCCTTTGGAAAGACCTGACCATAACGACGGATTGTCTGAATGCATGAGGAATACCAATTCCCATTTTGAAATTAGTTTTAGATCTTGACTTTTAAAATGGCACTGCTTCATATGTTCTGTTGTCCCTTCCCCCTCCTCTTCATAAATACCTTTCAAGGAATATATCATCATAAAAATGCATGGAAGATTTAAGGACTTTATTTCATCAATCCTCCCCTGAGGCATGGAGAGGTCACATGCCTTCACAAACAAGCACTTCCGTGAACATCATCAGTGCACAATGAATCCAGGTACCTGCCTCTTGCCTGGTGCTATGTTTAATCCCATGATTTTTACTAAATCTCTTTTTTATAACAATGATCTAGTAGCTTGCGATTTAATTTTCAGTATCTATTTGACTAAACTTAAAAATCACTTTAGGCAAATTATTGAACACCATATAACTGAAAGGATTATCAACCTCAACTTTTTTCTCCAAATATCCATTATACTGACCCAGAGCCAATGGTTCCAAGACCAAATGTTGGTAATAAGCGGGAAGATGGGCAAAGAGTACTTGAATCAGAAATGTATTTCATTTTATTATACCCAGAAGAAGAACATGACTCTGTGCAGTGGCATTCAGTCTGAGTCTCTGAAGAGAACTCCTTCTCAAGAATAATACAGAAGCTCTGTAGGTGCTCAGGAACATGTCAGATAATGTCATGAAATGATACAAAATTGTTCAGAACTAAAAAAAAAACCTTCCCCCAAACTATAATCTCTACTCTGTTATTGTCTCTGTTACAATTTTTTACAAATACAGGGGAAAACAAAGCCTTCTTAAATATTTCTATCCTGAATACTGGATACTGAATTCAGACCTATAGACATACCCATATTTCTCCAACTCATTTGCAAATGTGATAAATATATCAATAACCACATATTTACTGAGTGCCTATTCTGAGCTGGGCATTGGTCCAAAATAAGAAGCTGTGGATCAGCCAGTGCTGTCATAGAACTTTGAGATGAGCAGCAAGAAATTACAGTCAAGTGAGAAAGTCACCTCTCCTGGGTCTTTATAAATCTGGTCTAATTACTATATCAGAGAATACTTTAAAAAAAAATAAAAGGGAGAGATTAAAAAAACACACCCACATACCCACACACACAAAGAAGCAAAAAAAGTCAAAACCAGAACAATAAGAAGTAGGTAAGTCTCCCTAAAGGAAAGTCATGAAAATGTGTCAGGATTGGAATGCCGCCATTTTGTAGGAATCCATGACCACTTGGTATCACTACAGCACCCTCATGGGGAGCTCAGCTGTTTTTGCTTCCTGAAAAGGTTATATATTCTCAAGTCTAAATTAGTGTCAAAATCATGGAGTTGAGGTTTAAACTTGGAAGATACCACAGAGACCTAGTCTAACTCACCATTTCCTATGGTGCGACTTCCGGGGTGATAACATGGCCACTTCTAGACCACACAACTGTATTCAAAGTGCAGCCATAAGTTTCATTTTATCCCAGACCTCTGTGCATGGGAGGGTGGTGTTAGATAGAAGTTATTCTGTATGGAAGGACAACTGCCCCACTGACATTTCTTAGGCCAGAGTCCTGTGTTCTCCAGGCCCTTTGCACATAGTCTTGTCACATTTTACCCACAGTGAACTGAGACCTCAGATTTACTTCTCTATGAGCACATTATGATACTTTCTTTAACTCCTAAAAATAAAGCATTTTGAAAAATATTTCATTATAGAAAAACAATACAAAGCAAAGTAACACAGTGTAGGATTGAAATATTTCACATAACAGTTAGATATGATCCTGAAATGATGATGGATCTCATGATGGAAAACACATTTAAAAACTCAGTTGCATTTTCTCTGACAAGAAAGATAGTAACTCAGTTCTCTTTTCCTTTAAATATAGAATCCCTCCTCTTAGATCCCTTCCCTATACACCCATCCCCCTGGCTGGCCCTAGCTTCTTGCCCCATATCCCTGCTCTCTCCCATCTTCCTGCCTTCCTCAGAAGACTGAACTCTCTCCCAACCTGGCTAGTTATTTCCCCTCTGTGTCAACAAGGCTAACAGGGCCTGGTAGATCTAGTACCCACTAGAACTTTCAAGGAAACTAAAATTAATTCAAAGCAGTTACACGCATTTTCATGCTTTTTGACTAATTATAGCTACATCTTGTTATGTGGGAAAAAATACATCTTAGAGTATATGTGGATTGATATGGAAAATTTCTCCTCTTGTTTTGAAATTTAAGGTGAATCTGCCCCCCCCCCCCAAAAAAACCAACCAACCAACCAAGCAAACAAACAAAAAAACGGAAGGAGTATATTCTTATGTGTATTTCTAGGTTAGAGTTCTTATTTAAATATGGTAGGCATGAATTAGGGAAATGAAGAATGGTATTTCTTGGATAGTCAAATGGAATTCCCCAATCAATTCTGCTATAATAAAGAATTTAAAGCTAAAAATCCAGACATTCAGTGATGTGCTCAATAACTCATGCTGGGATCTGTTTTTTTTTTTTTTTTTTTTTTTTCCAGTAATGCTTATCTTTCCAAGGGGCATAGTTAATTTCTTCAGTACTCTGTAAATTATTACAGAAATTACAAATCTACTAGAAAATCAATACAACTAATTGTAAATTAATAGATTTCTAAGTGTGAAGGAGCATGTAATAATGTAGATGAGTTCTTTAAAGAACATGCCAGTTCCAGCATCAAGGGCTCAGGGCTCCAGCTGTTTCATGTGACATCTTCAAGTGTAAACACATTTCTTTCCCCCCAACTCTCCCCCTTCACCCCCTTATTGCCCACTGATTTAGTCTGCCACTGCAGCAAATAACATTTCCATTTAGCCACCTACTGTTAAATCGCAGGGTAACTGTGATAAAAAAAAAAATATATATATATATATATCCAACATGCAAACAAACCAATAGAGAAGCAACTGGGGTTACCGTCTGTCTCAAATATTCTTTCACAGGGCCCACCAGCGTTCAAACTAAAAGCAAACCTCACACAAAGTTAAATAAATTGGATCTAATAGGGAGAGCTTCAGAATATGCATTTACAATGAGTGAAAATCTGAATTGAGGGAATGTATAATTCTGTACTTGATATGCTGAACAAATCATCTTTAATATTATATTTGTGTGTCCATGAGTTTTAGCATGGGACTAGTTATTTTTATGTCAATACCACATCACTGCCTATCAATTTTAGGCAATGATGGGCTTGTCAATAAAAGACCAGTAATTATCATAATTATAATTAAGGTAATCAATGAGAATGTGGCAAGGCTTTGTTCTGCCATATGCACTTGGATGATGCAAAAAGAAATGATATAACTTTACATTAATTTAGCACTTGAAAATTTATAAAGTGCTTTTGGTTTAGAGTTTGGTTTTATAGCCATAAATTGGGACAGATATAAATACCACTCTACTAAAGAGAAAGCAGCTTCAGTCTGTAGCTGGTTTCTAGAAGGAATGCTCTCATAGAACTAAAAATCTCATGTCCAGGGATAGTCTCATAGCATAGGTGATACCCTGTATCAGTACATAATGTGGTTACATAATTGTACTGGGAAGTTAGGTAGCTCCAAGTCAAGCTTTAGGTTTACATAATAATGCAAGTGCTACCTGGACTACTGGCAGGAGGGGCCGGAGAGCATGCAGGGACACTAGTCCCAGGCAGTCGCAGCAAACAGCAGCAGAGGGGCCAGGCACATTGGTTTAAACAACCCCATCTCCCACAAGGTTTCTTCTGGTTTGGCCTGGAAGATGGTTAGGCTGGCTCCAGTTTTTACTACTCTGTGGTTAAGGCTCTGGCTAGATGCCTAGAAGAGATGCAAAAGAAATATCTATCATCCTGGTCAAAGGCTAGCAGCTTTCCTTCTCCACATAGTTGTGATATTTGGTGACTTCTTGCCCTCAAGGCTGTTTCAGGATAGGGTGCAGGGGTGAGGCCAGGGCAATAGGAACTGGGGAGAGGGGAGAAATGGGTTTGTTTACTTGGCCTTAGGTTGAAAAGCTGGGCCATAGGATACTTCCAGTGGGGAACCAAGCACAGCCATCACTGCTAATTCAGCAGAGGGAGCCTCTTTTCAGCTAAAGTTTTGGCCTTGGAGAATCCCAGTATAATCAGAGTATGGCAACTGCATTTTTAGTTCATCAGCAATGAGCAGCTTTAATAGGGCATACTGATGCTAAAATTTTATTGTAATTTAACTAAATCGTAAAGATACTGCATATTATGATTATTTGACATTTATGGTCTGTAATCCTATATATGCCATTTGCTTTTCAGAACATAAATCTAATCTGAAAATTTAAAATCTAAGTTAGATCAGTCAACTAAATCCTTTATTAACTTGAGCCCCAGATTCTGTTCCAACATCACTGTTCATGAGAAATAGGCAAATTCAATATATGTAAAGAGACCAAACCAAACTAAAACAAAACAAATCCATAAAACCCAAGGTGAGGTTAGGATCTTTTGTTTATTTATTTTGTTTTGTTTTTTAAGTTAAACTTCTAGGGAAGCCCAAGTAGCTCAGTTAGTTAATCAACCAACTCTTGATTTTGGCTGAGGTCTTGATCTCAGGGTCGTGATATCGAGCCCCATGTCAGGGTCCACAGTGCAGAATCTACTTAAGACTCTTTCTCTGTCTCCCTCTGCCCCTCTTCCTGCTCTCTCTCTCTCTCTCTCTCTCTGTCTCTCTCAAATAATAAAATCTTTAAATTAAACTTCTAAAACTAGAGCTGTGGTAAATTCAGATTCAACTCTGCCTCCTATTCCTTTCAAATCTCTATTTCTGGATGGTCTGTAGTATTTAAAATTGTGATCTTGAAGCATTGCGATTAACCATCAAGAGAGGTTACGTTTAATTTCTTGTATTTTCACAGACAAGTAACAATTTTAAACAAAGAAATTGTAAAGTAAAACATTTTAGTTGTATACTACTTAACAGGGAACAAAGTCAGTGTTATAGACAGAATGCATCTCTGCAAAATTCATACGTTGAAATCCTAATGCCCCGTGGGATGGCATTAGGAGGTAGTGTCATTGGGAGCTGATTAGGTCATGAGGATGCGCCTTCATCAATGAGATTAATGCCTCCTAAGAAAAGCACAAGAAACGTAAGAAGAGACAAAATGTTTTAGTCATCCGGTCTGTGGTATTTTTGTTATAGCGGCTCAGTTTAGTGTCCCCTAAATAAGAAATCCTTGTCATAGGAGCTATGTAAAATTAAGAAAATAATATATATTTTTTAGATTCAGGAGTTCTGGTACCCAAAGATACTGCCTTCTGTGTTTCTGTAGACGTATTTTTCCTACTGAATTCGAAATTTTGATTCTTGATTTTTTTAAAAAAGATTTTTTAAAAATTTATTTATTTGAAGGACAGAGATCACAAGTAGGCAGAGAGGCAGGCAGAGAGAGAGAAGGGAAAGCAGGCTCCCTGCTGAGCAGAGAGCCCGATGTGGGGTTTGATCCCAGGACCCTAGGATCATGACCTGAGCCGAAGGCAGAGGCTTAACCCACTGAGCCACCCAGGCACCCCTTGATTCTTGATTTTTAACATACTAGTATTTCCTATGTTTTCAAAATTCTCTTCTAAGATTTTAATGGTTGCATAACTGTAATAGATGCACAAAAAATATATATGTTCAACTATTTCTCCATAGTATCCTGCCTAAGGGATGTCACACTTTCCAATTAGCCATGGTTGTCCTCTAGAGCAGTTACACAGTTGCATTCAGCATATTGCATTAGTTCTAAAATATTTACTTCACCCATTTAGCTCAGCTGCTTTCATTTTTTAAAGGATTTCAATATTCTTAAACCTAAACTAGTGTCAAAGTCACGGAAGTGAGATTTAAAACGGGAAGAGATCTAGCACAGCCCATCATTTCCCGTTGGGTGGACCCAGGTGATAATGTGGTTTCTCCAAGAGCACACAACAGTTGACCAAGATGGCAGGAGATCAGGTTTGCCAATGTGCTATCTCATTTGTGCCAGTGGGTATCAATACTATTACACATAACACTCCTCTTTAATGTAAATATTTTCTAATATTCTCTTTCCTATCCTGAAATGTAACTCACAGATGATCTAATTTATATACGTATACTTTAGAACCAACCTCAAAAAAATTTTAATATAACAAAGAAATGCAGGAAAAAATTATAATGATATGGCTTTTCTGAAGACATAATGATGTCAAATGTTCACAGTTGTATATGGAATCAACATAAATATGAATGCTACAAATATGTAGATTCATTATACATGTAACTGCTACAAATGCAGATGGATACATTTTGGTATATGGGCAATTCATATGTCACTAGTGGGGTTAGTCCCATTGATGTGATTTTATGAATTGGTGAGCAAATCTTGATGTAAAAAAAAAATAGAAAAAAGTACAATCCTCCTTTGTTGTACATAAGTACTTGAATTCCTAGAAAAATTCATGTGGCTGGTTTTAACGATGCCAAAAATAATTCATGTTTGTGTTTGAAACAGGGTTGGAGTCTGGCCTCAGGTAATTAAAAACTGGCTTTTGCCTCCATAAATGTCCAGTAGAACATTCAAGAGCTGTGTGAGAGACAACTCTCTATTGTGTAGAACTCTCCTGCACACTGCCTCCTTGGCATCTGCCCACTGAATGTCAAAAACTGCCTATCATTTTAACAAGCAAAAACAGTGTCCCCACAACTTCCAAAAATTCCCTTAGGGGGTGGCGTCTGCTCTCTTTAGGAATCTCTGATCGAAGGCCTTGCTGTTTCCCAGTGCTATGAGAACAGAAAAACATTCTAAACAGAGAACTTTGGAGAAAAGACGTGACGGTCCTTGTGCAAAGGAGTTTCCTTTGTGCAAGAGTGTGAACCTGTGTTCTCTCTTCTTTCTTATTCTTTTAAAATGTGACATGGGGTGTTAATAAGGATGCAAATGCTGATGTGGAGTGTGCATTGGGGTGACAAACTCAGGATATGATAATTCTCTTGTTTCTCAGCTAAAATAATGCCCCCTCCTCGACTGGCCCTCACACCACAAACACACATGTCAGCACACTTCCCTTGTCCTCTACCTGTGTTGCCCTCTTATTTCAGTTATTTATGACATCTTTGTCTTCTCTTTGCAGAACTTTAGTCACTAGGATACAGATTGAAGCTCAGGCCCTACAAGTAATTTTCTAGTTACATTCTAAACCACATAGTTAGGTTTCAAAAGGAACATTCTGGGGATTAACATTTGGGCTGTTTGAATCATATTGACAAATGCATTTCCCTCTTTGACACCATGTATTTCTGAACAAGAAGTGACCAAAATCAATAAATTCATATTTAACTTGCAGAATGTCATGAAAATGTTTGTTGTGCCGTGGAGCAAGGAAGCATGCTGCCTGTCTGTTCTTTCCGATAAGAACATTCTTCCTTGAATTGTAATTTTACTGTGTATTTATCTTTATTATACAAAAGCCCATGGTAGTCAATGAGAAGAATGTCTGCATCTTTGATTTTATAGAAATTTGCATATCAAAAATCTGCCACGATGTAGTGATATATCCCATAGAAATACACAGTTCAGTAAACATAGTATTTTTCTTAGCCTTTTTGAGTGAAAAGAAACCTTAAAACAATACTTTGTCCTGAGTTCTAAAGGTTTTCCAAAGAAATCCTCCACCTCTACCTTTCATTTCTGTTTTACACCAAGAGGTAGAGAAATGTCGTAATGTAATATTTTCTTATGTAATCACATTAAGGGAGCCTCTTTGTTCTGGGATGCTAAAAGCAGTTTTCTACCTCCTCGTTTTATCATTAGATAGAGTAAATTTGTGGAATAGGACGAGGCAAGCATTATTCCTATTTTACAAGTAAGCAAACTTGTAAATGTACAGAGATATTCATTGACCAGAGCAAGAGCCTACACCACACTACTCCTTGGAAGAGGGAACTTTGCAGGGAGCTAGGTCCTAAAGCAGCCAGCAAGGGAAAGCTAAGGAGTCCCTGCTGATTCCCCTGAACCTCACTTGCATACAAGGGGGCCCATCCATGGCTTGGAGAGCCCAGGGGACTCAACTTGACTTCACTGTACTCAAACACCTCACAGAATGGCATGCAGGCATGTCATTAAAAGTCATTTAAGAATAATTTACTTTTTCTTGGCCAACAATTTCAAGGATAATACTTTAACTCAGGCAAATGGGAAAATTATTATCTTCCCTCCTACTTCTTTCTTCCTTCTTGAAGTAAAAACAGAGCGGGATCAGACCATTGGGAATAAAGCATGTGCCTGTGTGTGTGCGTGTTGGGTTGAGGAATGGAATCGAGGTGTTGCCAAAACTTAGAAGAAGAGAATCAGGCCATACTCATACCAGTTTAACTTATAGCCGACTGTAGAATGAGAGAAAGTGCTCCCTCTTCACTTCAGAGTCCTCTGTACCTCCCAGGACAGTCATTGGTGGAAGGAGAGGGACTGGTTAGCCAATTGAATATTATCTGAATACCTATTCAGTGACTGAAGTGCTTCTCTTAACTGAGATAAATCAGTTTCTGTAGCAAAATCATTGTGATTATGCAAAAATCAATATTTTAAATTACATATTAAAAGAAAAACAAAGCCCATCTTTTTAAACATTTCCAGTGATGGAAAAAAAAACAAGCAAAAACCCAGCCAGTATGATGCTGTTTAGCCTTTCAGTTTAGCTTAGTCTCTTTGACCAAGAAGAACCACTCAATGGTTGACGCATTTGTTTTGGATAACTTCCTCCCTTCCAGCAGTGTGGATAAAATCCCATCACAAGACTGAAGGCTGAGAAGCATCAATGATCACCATAGAAAGAAGATTTGACAAGCTGTGGTCATGGTCTAACACACCAGAACAATGAGTAGAGATTGCGAACATCCAGTCACGCAATTGTATTAGAAAACCAAGTAAGGCACATGGCATCTGTGTGGAGATCAAAGCAAGGGTTTTGAGGTTCCATTGGGAAAGCAATAAAGTAAGGAGGAGATATGAGATCATTGGATTATAGAAGAGAGATACCTATTAGGGAATTTCACAGGAATTTAAGCCTAAGGCTCTGCTAATGCACTCTACTAAATGCTTACTGGCACCTGTGAACGTGGCCTCAAGGTGGAGATCGCAGCAGGTGGGAGGATAGGGAGCCAAGGTCTACCCCTTCCTTGCTGTATAACCTTGAGCAGGTGTCTTTGTTCCTTCCCAGCTCTGTGTCCTCCTTTGTAAAAGAATTGAATTAGACTGAGGTGTTACAAAGGTCCCTTTTAATTCCCAACAAACTGAAATTCTGTGTCATCTCAAAATAACACATAGTGATGCAAATGCCACTTTTTAATAGGCAACATTAAAAACAACAAAAATAGCAAGGCCCGCCTCCAGGCATCAGTATTACCAGGAACCCAAATTGAGCATATCCGTCACCAAGCAAAGGAAATGCATCTGGTCTATTCCACAGAAATCAGATCATCCTAAGGAAAAGAAATGTGTCAAAAGGTACCAGATTATGTGCTGAAATAGGAAATATTGTTCTGGTTGCAGGTGACCTTTCACAGTGAGATCATTCACTTGCTGGTTATGCTGTCAAGTAACTTACTACTGCCCTTTAAAGGTCATTGCCTTGGGTGTGCCCCTGGGTGCTTCCTAATATATGCCTCTAATTTACTTCTCCCCCATAAAATATATCTAATAATGATATTAGATATATAGACACCTAACTTCGGTGTCTGGTGGGAAACACATTTCCCCTTATATTGTAAGTATATTGCATTTAAAGATACTGGTAGAAGAGGGGGAGGGAAGGAAGAGCATTTCATTAGAAAAACCTTGTAACCTCTACTGATTGGAGAAGTCAGAGGAGACACTGCTGGTGCTTCAGGGAGACCTGTTCCTGTCTTCTGTAAAAGCACGTTCAGGGTCTGTTTGCCAAGGACTAGTAGGGTATGTTTAACAGTGGGTGGACACCCTTTTCAAGTTTTTCTGGTTCAAGGTGCTATTCCTTAGAGGGTCCAAGTTATACCAGGTTGTGATACTCTAATGGAATAGGATAAGGCTCCATGACTCGTAACACTGAGGTAAGTGTTGCCTGGGACAGGCTGGGAGAAAAAAGGACGGCTAGAGCCAAGTCCCCAGCAGCTGGCCTATTACTAAATTAGAGCTCCTGAAAAGCCCCTTAGGATGGGAGTCCTGTGGCCTTGGGTAGGTTTGGTCCCAATTATGGAGAGAGGGGAACTGGGGCAGTCAGCTCATGATGAAGACATAAAAATGTTCTTTTAGTAAATACTTTTTTAAAGATCAAGGAAAGAGCTTTACTCAAGAGTAGTGAGAGGCAAAGAAAGGAAAAGTGAGCAGAGCTTAAAAATCAATAAAACCAGAGGTATCAAGTGGTGTGTGAGTGCGTCAGTTACTCAGGGTAAATTATCACAGGCTTGGTGCTCAAAATAACAGAAATTTATTCTCTCGTAGTTCAGAAGGCTAGATGTCCAGAATCAAGGTGTCAGCATGGTTGGCTCCTTAGGGAGGCTATGAGGGAAGTGTTCCATGCCTCTTTGGTAGGTTCTGGTGACTCCAGCTATCCTTGGCTTGTAGATGCAACACTTCCCTCTCAAGCTCTGTCTTCTCATGGTTTTCATTCTGTGTCATTGTGTCTGTGAGACTCAAATATCCCTATTCTTTCTCTTATAAAGTCACCAATTAATGAATTAGGACTCATCTTGCATTCAGGATGATTTCATCTCAAGATCTTTTTTTTTTTTTAAGATTTCATTTATTTATTTTTGAGAGAGAGAGCGCATGAGGACAAGTTTGGGGGGAGGACTACAGGGAAGGGCAGACTCCCCACTGAGCAGGGAGCCCCATGTGGGACTCAATCCCAGGACCCTGAAATCATGATCTGAGCTGAAGGCATATGCTTAACTGACTGAGCTACGCAGGAGACATCATCTCAAGATCTTAATTATATCTACAAAGTCTACGTATTTCAAAATGAGGTCATATTCATGGGTACCAGAGGTTGAGACTTGGACGTGTCTTTTTGGGGACCGATATTCAAACTACTACACTGAAGTTAGTATTTAACAAGACATAACTATTTGTGTCTAATAAGAGTATGGGCCAAAGGCAGGCTCTTCTTTATCCTCCATCTGTGTGAGGGAATAACCTCAGATTTACTTCTTTGTAAAAGCTTGAGAATACAGGCCAATACACAACCGCATGCTGAGCAACTGCACCTGAATGGATCCACTTGTTCATTAAATAAGCACCAGATTACCCCTTTAGGAAGCGTGGTACTGCATGGCTACTCTACCTCTGACACTATGGCTATTACTAGTAATGTGAAGTAGAAGTGGAAAAGCAAAAAATAAACCAAGAAATTTCATAGTTAAAGTTATATCTTATAGAATATAATTCATACTTAACATCATATGAATTAGTCTCTTGAAGCAGAATTTTTAAATATTTTCATTCTCATAAGTAAGTATTTTAAGAAAAAAATAATGCATGTAAAGCTATTCTCCTTTTGTGAAATTGTGTTTTAAAGGGGAAGGAATAAATATTGGATTAGGAACCACAAGATATAGTTTTGGAATGGGCTGCAGTGCCAACTGGGTGACTTTGGCAAATCATTCCTGGATCTTGTGCAGTTGGTTGTCCTTTGTAAACTAGGGGAAAGCAAACTGCCCAGATGTCTACCTAGTTCTATGCCAGAGTCATGCCCTAGATAACTATTTCTCAGAGTCTGACCACATTAGCAATTCCAGGGACCAAATTCAGGTCTTCCCACAGAGTTGATGAATTTAGAAGGGATGGAGAGTGAGAACCAATAAGAATGTCCCACTGTTCTTTCTCTGTACTGCTGCATAAACCTGCTCAGTGTTGTATTTGCCTTGCTAACCAACAGTCCTTGTCAAATCAGGCAGCAGGAGGGTCAGTCCTACTAGTTCTGGGAGAGAATATAGACTGAACACAGTCACAGTTACTAGTCAGTCTGCACAGTAGGAGAAGAGAAACCTTTCCTCAAGATACTCAAGGCAGGGTTTGAATGGCCCTTGGCCCATCATGTTACCACACCTAGCCCACTAGCTTTCTTGGTTTGACTGTGACCATTAAAGCAAAGTTTAAATGAGAGGAATGGCAGGATTTTCTAGAAGAATCCACATAAGCCAAAACAGGAAATCTCCAACCTCCAGGGTAGAAAGGCAATCCATTGCCCTCTGATTTATCCCTCTATCTTCCATTCAGCACTACCTGGTAGCATGCCAAAATAAGTTTAGAAGGAATTTTTCATTTAGGTTAATATATTCCTGGGGCCTTAGGAAAGTACTTTGCCTTTATTAAACTTACCATGAGTCCTGACATTTGAGTCTTCAGAGCAGATGATGTGGGCATTGCCAGAGACTGTAGGTGTATATGTGTGTGTGTGTTGGGGAGGGGAGGTGGAGAAAGGAAAATAGATATGTGGAGTTAACAAAAACTGGACCCCACAGGAGTCATGAATAAAAAAATAGAAGATAGACTTACCGGTCATATAATCCTGGGACCTCAACAACTGACCCTCAGCAACCCTCAAAGATAATACCATCAACCCACCTTTGTCTCTGCCATTTACCCCTATCAGACAAAGAAAAAGGAATCAAGAGTTATTTCAGGCAATAATATTTAAAGCCTTAAAATCAACCTCCAGATGTCTTTTTTCTTTCTTTCTTTTTTTTTTTTTTTGAAACTCAATCAGCCACATTCTATATGAAGAATCTTGAGAGATCATCTTGAAAAAGAAATTCAGATCCTATAGCAAGACAAGCTTACCTTGTCTGTAACAGTGTAAGTCTAACCAGTCCTTAAAATAGGACTACCTGCAGGTTTCTGGTCTAGGCTCACTGGGATAAGTAGAGAAGTATGTCACCAGACAAGGACTTTTAGGCACTTTCCCTAAGTAGAATTGTCTTGAGCTAAGGATGTCCTAAGAGTCTGCTTCATCTATCAAGAAAAGATTTAGTGAGTTTTTACCTCCTTAGATTTAGGAATAAGAAATGCTGATCATTATTTTGTAATGAGGCAGGACTAAGTAGGACAGAAACCAGCACCTCAGTGTTATAGTTCGATCCAAAGTCTACGTGACCTTAGGAAGTACCCCAGGCAAGCACCAGGTGATACTATTAATAACCAGGGAGTTAAACTATCCTGATTGCAGGATAATGTGAGTCAAATGTTTATAGAAGAATATGAACTCACATCATGGATTTGGGAAGATTTTAAACGAAGATTTAAAATGTGTGCATGCATGCCCAAACATATACGCCCTCCTAGGGACTACTACTTCAAGCTCCCTGAGCCACTTTAACAGTTGGGAATTTTTCAGTGGAAAAATTCACGGCTGGTTAAGTTGAGTCATTTATGAATAATAGTAGAGCTTCAAGTGAAGTGAAAATTCTTCGTAATTCAAGAGGTGATTGAGTCTTCAATGAACCTACGCCTTGTGTTCAACTTCTAGGTAATACTGGCTTAAAGAAGATTAGTCTGTTAAGGAAGGAATATGTGATGGGGAGGAGTGAATCAGTTACATTCATCACCAATCTATGCTAAACAAAGCTTTAGTCTTTCAATTCACTAGCTACTTGTTTCAGAGACTGTGGAAGATAATCATTTTTCATTAATACTTTCATTACTAAATAAAATAACTCTTATTACTGACAACCGTATTAATAAAAAGAAAAGGTAAAATCCCTTTCATTTATTCAGCTAGTAATTATTGAATACCTCCTTTGTATTAACTACTCTGTCAGATGATAGACACTCAGTGGAAATTTAGGTATAGACTTTATACTCATGGAGCTTGTAGACTGGTAGAAGACACTGACTAATAAACAGACAATTGCAATCCAGTGTGATAACCAATAACCTATATTTCCTTGCCTAACAGCACCCTGCCCACAAAGGGGTCCTCAAGAGCCTCATTATTTAATATAATATTGTATGTTAAAATACAGTATGGGGGGGAGAGGCTGTGTGGCTCAGTCATTAAGCATCTGCCTTTGGCTCAGGTTATGATCCCAAGGTCCTGGGATCGAGCCCCACATTAAGCTCCCTACTCAGCAGAAAGTCTGCTTCCCCCTCTCCCACTCCACCTGCCAGTGTTCCCTCTCTTGCTTTATCTCCCTCTGTCAAATAAATAAATAAAATCTTTTAAAATATGTCTACGTAGTACAGGACTCTGTTCCCTAGCCATAGTGATTACCCCAGGGTAGGATACTCAGTTCCAACTGGTCAATCAGAATCTCTTTCTTGTCTGTTAGGATTGAGGTTATGAAATGCTAGTGAAACAGAGTGTATTGTTTGAACTGGAAAAATAGGAGCTGGGGCCAGAAGTGTAGAGGTGGTTGACCTAGCATGGAGATGCCCAACAGAGAAATATGGCCCTCAAGAGAGATGTAAGAAGAGAAATAGTCACAAGAGATTGCAAGACCCTGAAGAGAGGAAAAGAGGGCAACTGAGAAATCAACAGTTTGATTTCCTAATGGCTTCTAGTCATCCACTTGGTTCCCACCTTTCCTGAGGCATAGTTGTTCAACTTTGTTTCAGTAACTTTTTCAATAACTTTTTAGCTTGCCTTGTTTAAAATGGGGTTCTATCAGTTATTACCAAAGATAATACCAAAGGTGTTAGAATGAAGACATATTCCTGTAGGGGTAAGAATATGATGTTAGTGGGATCACCTAGGAAAGAACTAAATCAGTCTTTTGGGAACTAAGAAGGGTTTCTAAGTGAGTTCCTATCTGAGCTGAATCCGAAAGGATGAATGGAAATCAGTTAGGTGGAGAGAAGGCAGGGAACAGGCAGAGAGAACAGCACATAAAAAGCTCAGAGGCTAGATAGTATGGCACATTTTAGGGACGACAAAAAGTTCTCTGTAGGTGATGCACAGGTAGGGCAATATGTATGTTCATGGGAAGAGAGGATTAGTGTCAAGAAATAAGTCTTGAGAGGCAAACAGGGACCATAATCACGTAGGCCCTCTTAAGCCATGCACCTTGTACATGTTGGAATTTGAACAGAAAAAGCTTCTCTCAGAAAACTAATTCTGTTTGGCTTACATAGAAGCAGCACCAGGCCAAGTCATACAGGAGCCTGAGGCATAAGAAATAATCAGGAATATTCATTCTGTTTTTATTTAAAATGTTGATATTTTGTTCTTCATTTTTTTTTTTTTTAAGATTTATTTACTTATTTGAGAGAGAGATAGTGAGAGACCATGAGCGGGGGAAGGGGCAGAAGGAGAGGGAGATAAATCCTGAAGCAGACTTCCCACTGAGCATGGAGCCAAACATGGGGCTGGATCCCAGGGTCCTGACATTATAACCTGAGCTGAGATCAAGAGCTGGATGCTTAACCAATTGAACCACCCAGGTGGCCACCCGGGATCATGGATCATCATCATCACCCAGGCCACCCCCATCATGGATGTTTTTGCATTACCTTCAACTTTTTAAAACATCACATTAAAAAACGTTACTTTCTCAGCCATGATCATTGTGTTCAATTGGGTTTCCTGAAAAAAAAATTCTCAGACCGGGGTGAGCACAGGTTTCCTTGGGAATTACTCTTGGAAGGAAAACAGGATTGGATGGAGGGAGACGCTGACCTACAGAGCAGCTCCTTCAGCCTACCTTATGGGGAGCTCTGGAGCTGGGAAGATTCTTCTGGGTGAGGCAAGGGGCCCAGCCCTTTCTATCCCTATACAGGGCTAGCCATCGGGTGAGAGGCACTGGAGGAATGGTAAGACAGGTCCCTGATGCCAAGGGCAATTCCTAGTAAGGGATACAACAGCCAGTAACTAATATTTAGAATTTTCCTGTAAACAATCTCATTTCAAAGCTTTTGGAAGTGTAACCTGTATTTATATGTATTTACATGTAGTGAGTCGGCCAGAAAGAGTTCATCAGTTTATTAGATGGGATCCTGTTAGTAGTTGCCTTGTGAATAACAATAATTGGTAGTAAGAAGCTTAAAGAAAACTATGATTATACCATACTATTAACTAGGTGATACAATATTTACTTCTATTGTGTGATATATTGAGAACTTAAAGGATAAAATGGACAACAAGCTTTCTTGGGCCTTAAAAAATGCCCTCAGGGATCATTGCAATTAGTATGTCCTGACAAAAACACGCACCAGGGCTGTGAGAGACCCCAGTCTGGACTTTGAAAAGGAGATGATGTCTGAATGGAATCCTGAAGGATGGCAAAGAGTTATTCAGACACATGAAATAAAGTATGGAGCTAAGGAAGAGAAGGGCACAGGCCTGCCATTGTGAGTAGTTGAGTGTAGCCAGAGAATAGAGAAGTGTGAAAAGAGAGATGTGGGCTGAAGCCTGGGCCCTGAAGGGAATTGCACTGAATGGCATGTAAATGAACTTTCCCTTTCCTTAAACATTGAGGTGTTTAAGTATAGGTGATATTCTGAGACTTAACTTTAAAAAGTTCTCTTTTTAAAAGAGAAATTAAAGCAGATTGGATTATGTTCCCAATATGGTTTGATTAAGCAACTCTATTAATTACTTGCTGCTGCATAAGGAATTACCACAAACTTAAAGGCTTAAGACAATATACCTTTACTATCCCATAAGATTGCAGTTAAGGTTTCCAGCATGGCTAATTTCTCATCAGGGGTCTGACTGGGGAAGGATCCACTTCCAAGCTCTCTCAGGTCATTAGGGGAATTCATTTCATTGTAGCTGTGGGATTTGTGGCAGCTTACTTCTTCAAAGCCAGGGAGAGAGACAGAGAGATAGAGAAAGAGAAGAGACTCTGTTGGCAAGACAGAGTCTTACATGATGTAATGTAACCAAGGGAGGGGCATGACCTCTGCCATATTCTGTTGGTTAGAAGCAAATCACAGACCCTACCCACACTCCAGAGGAGGCCATTATACACGGACATGAGCCGAAGAGTGAGCGGCCTTTAAGTCTCTTCAGTACACCCTCCCTGCTGGATGTTCCTACTTAGTCCAGTTGTGAGTGAAAAAGTAGACAGCAAAGCAATTTCTCAAGTGCTGTCCGCTGTTCTATTGTGGAAGAACTTCGATCTTGGGTCAAACTCTAGAGACCAAAGTCTACTTAGAAAATATTTATGCAGTATCGGCAAATATCACAGATTCTGCTTTACCCCAGAGAGTGTCTGCTGCCTTATCGTGTGGTCAAAGGCAACATCATGATTCAGAAAGTGTTTGATTAATTAAATTATGTCGTAACATGTTTAGAGGACTTCTGAAAACAAATGCTCAGTGGACCTTTGTGATACATTTCTTAAATGTTTACTGATTGAGAAGTCTTTCTTCTCTAACCTGCTCTTATGTAGGTTGTTTTCCTCTTTATTATGCCTTATCTGTAGAGTTTCTACTGAATACAACTATGAGAGGCAATACCTACCTGTGGTTTAGTGTGTTTTGTATGATGTGTTACACGCCATCAGGGAGTTTAGGTCTCTAATCCATGCCATCTGGTGATTCAGTGATATGTATGTGAATAAACAGTGACTCTGCTGTTTAACTACTTAGTATGTGCATTTAATTAAGTTCACAAATTCCTACAGGCATGTGGTTAAAGGGCTTTGGCAGATTTCCCCTCTGGAGGGCTTGGCACTCTGTAGCTGGAACTCTCCCTGGCACTGGAATTCCAGCCGTGCCTGCATTTGTAACAATGAGTGGTAGTTAATGTTGAAGCCTTGGTCAGCTCACATTTCAGTTCACTGCCCAAGCAATTTAATAACTCATTCCAAAATAAGATCTCGTTATTTGAAATGTACTAGATCTATTTGCTTCATACAAAATTATTTGTGAACAAGAAAAAAAGGATGAACATAATAAGAAAGCATCAAAACCACCTGCCTATGAGGATTTATCCTTTCTGTAATTGTTCTTCAGTTATTTTAGTCTGTACTACAAAGCCTCTCAATGAGCCAATGGTTAAAAGTAAAAACCTATGAAAATAAAATCAACAAAAAAACACTTTTTTCTAAAATGCAATGAATCATGGCACTTCAGAGTCCAACTTCAGACTAAAATTGATTAATTGATGTGTGTCTATATGTGTAGTTTTTTTAAATGGGCATATTTACCCGTAGATGGTATTGAATTCCATTTTTGGTAGTGTAGGCCAAGAAAATGAGAATGAGGAAGAAACCAACTCCCACTCTGGTGCTCACAAGCTCTCTGATTTAGGGAAATTGAATGTTTTCTGGGTCTCAGCTTAGTTCTGACCATCAGATTCCTGAAAAATGTGCCAAATTAAAGCACATGTAAATAAAAGTTAAAAAAAGAATGTCCTATCTGACTTGATCTTTAGACGTTGTAACATCTGTGTGACCAAATGCTTTGCTTAACTTCTCAGCAACCTGTTTGCCTTCAGCAAGGTTAGAGAAGGGGGTTAAGAGTGCAGGGAAGCCCCTCAGGTGTGAGCATCTGAGTATGTAGGGGTGATAGCTGTGGGGACACTGTGCCTTCCTCCCTGGGTTGGTATTGCTCTCTAAGTTGTTGCCTAAGCGCTCCCTTGGAAAGGCTACATACAGCTACAGCTGTGAGCTCACAACAAAGGTATGTTAAAGGGTTTGCTGAGAAGGTCCGCAATTTGACTAAAGAAAGAAGAGACAGTGAATTTCTCTCTCTCTCTCTGAGGACAATCCTTTGGAGTTAAAAAGCCCCTTGTCTGGGGAAAGAGAGAGGCATTATCATTGTAAATAGGTCACTTTAAAAATATATATGGTGCTTGTATTGTTGTTGGTGCTTCTTTCTATTGCTCCGTTTTGCTGAGAATATGACACCCAAAACAGACTATGATGTTTTGCAGACAACTCAGGAGGTGAGCAACACTGTATTTGCTAGAACATCATTTTATCTGGTATTAAGTTTTCAGATGTCCTACTTGAATGCCAAATATTGTTCCTCAGAATATCTGTTGTTTTTTCCTCCTTAACTCCTGTCCTTTCCCTGCTGGTTGCTAAGAAAGTAGTAAATATGGTATCTGTACTTGCTGATTCATGCCCTGACCTCACACAACTCAGATTTCTACTTCACTTCTTGAGTATCCTCTAATCACCAAAGCCCACTGTTTCACTCATAGTCATCTCCCCTCCCCGCTTCAAGTTCCAAATCTGACAGTTCTTGCACCTTCCAGAAAATCTTCCTGGAACCCGAACACAGCTGCCCCAGCCTGGCTGGACTCCAGCCTCTTGCACTCTCCTCCAAAAACTTCATTAGTTTGGGTGCCTCTTCCCTATTTGTCATGTTTGTGGCTTTCCCAAGGGTCTCTCTTTTTCTACAGCTGCACTTCAGGCCCTCACAATCTCATCCATACTCCCAGAGCCACAGTCAGTTTTCCGGAGACTCTGAAATCTCAATCCCAGCCTCTTACCTGCAACCAGGGCTCCCCTTTCCATCCTTGAATACACACTTTGTGCCTAACCCTCTGCATACATTAAAAACTGAACTCATCTCAAAGGGCATCACCCTCCTACTCACAATGGCTCATACCCTAGTTGTTTTTTCTCTTTTCCCTGGTTTTCTGACTGCCTGGAGGCCATGAGAATGTACCTAGAAGACCTCCTGATTGACAGAGCCAACGCTAGCCTTCAAGATCATCACTCAGGCCACTGCTCCTTTCCAGTGACCCAGTGCAGGGCATGTAAGCTCATCCTTGTCCTGAATCTGAGTGAGAATAAGTGGGCAAATGTATGCTGAATCAATTACATCCCCACAAATAAATGCAATTCCATTTCTAGAGTTTCCATTCTGCTGCTAGGCACCAAGGGTAAGCAGGAAAAAAAAAAAAAAAAAAAAAAAAAAAAAAAAAAAAAAAAAAAAAAAAAAAAAAAAAAAAAAAAAAAAAAAAAAAAGTAAGATGTGGTCAAAACTACTTCACTTGCTAGTGTAGATGGTGAAATGAATTTGGGTCTCCTGGCCGGCTTACAATCAGGAAGCCAGAGCAGAAAGAGGTCAGCCTGACCTTAAGGACCACAAACCATGGCCCTCTTCCCCCTGCTTCTTCAGCTGTCTCTCCCACTACTTTCTTTTTTATTTCCTTATTTGAGAGAGAGAGAATGGGTGGGGACAGGAGCAGAGGGAGAGGCACAAGCAGACTCTGCACTGAGCGTGGAGTCCTGTGTAGGGCTCAGTCTCCTGACCCTGAGATCATGACCTGAGATGAAATCGAGTCAGACACTAAGCTGACTGAGCCACCCAGGTGTCCCTCTCCCACTACTGTCCTATGAGAGACTCTTAAATTAAGATTGGCTGTAGAGGGGCACCTGGGTGGCTCAGTGGGTTAAGCCTCTGCTTTCGGCTCAGGTCATGATCCCAGGGTCCTGGGATCGAGCCCCGCATCGGGCTCTCTGCTTAGCAGGGAGCCTGCCTTCGCCTCTCTCTCTGCCTGCCTCTCTGCCTGCTTGTGATCTCTGTCTGTCAAATAAATAAATAAAATCTTAAAAAAAAAAAAAAAGATTGGCTGTAGACTGGACGCTGAATACATTATCTCTCGGACCTCACTTTGCCTAACTCATATCGAATATGATCTGGGAATGACTTCACAAATCTCTCTCTAGCACCTTTGCTCACCCTTAAATATGCTCCAGCTTTTCTCCACGAAACCTCTCTGGCCACCCTAAACCACATCAGCACCCCCTCTGGACAGCATTTGATGTGTATCTCTCTGTAACCGCTGTCCCCCTCTACCATCCTGGTATGTGTGGACTAGTCCCTTTCTTCCTAGACTGGGAGCTCCTTGGTGCTTTTCATAAATATCTGATTTCCATATAATGCCTGGAATATTCTTTTATACACAATAGATATTTAATAAACATCTCTTGAATAAGTAAATGAATGGAGTGACTAAGGACATTTTGTTTCATCTTTGTTTCTTAGTTACTTTCCACTATATTTCATGTCCCATTATTTCTCTATAGATCCTTACCCTTCACAAGACTCAAGAATTCAAAAGAAAAGACCATTTTGCATTTCAAAAATATGACCACGGAAACTGAAAGTAATTATTTATGTACTGGAGACAGTAGTTGTAAGGAATTTTAAGTACAGTTTAATTTCTGATACAGTTTCTGCACATATTTTTCCACCTTGTGGTACACAGCCCAGCCATCAGAGCCAAGATGTTTCACTTTATAACTAATTAGCTACTGAAATGAGAAGGTCCATGCAAATTATAAGCATTCTGTACTTTGAAAACCTTGGCAACTAAAAATATTTGGGGTCAGAGTTAACCTAAATTCATAAGTACTTGTGTTTCATGATCACTAATCTGAGGTTTGAGGGCAACCAATAAGCTATGGCTATTGCTTCTTTCTAGAAAGTTTTGAACACTGCTCCACAAAGCAGCAGGCTAAATCTGGGGTTAGGAAAGCCCTGACTTAGGGCATATCCCCCCCCCCCTTCCTTACCCTGATACAGATTTCTTGCAAAGCATTCTCGTTGCTTGATTTCCTGGCAATATTTTGTTCTTAGAAACAACAGAAGAGTGTGTTTTTATTCCTTTTGGTTTCCTGTTACCTTTTTCCTCTTTTGCCTGCCTGTGATTATCCATGATAATGCATTAGGGCAAAATTAGCTCAGAGGGGGTTTTGCAACATGGCACTGTCTTGTTGCAGTCTTGCTTATCCCTCACACAACTCCCTTCATGCCATAAATAAATTAAAACTTGGTTTTCTTCTAAAAACTTAATGGCATTTGTTGAGAAAACACTGGCAGTACGGGGGCTAGGATAATCTAAGAGCTGCTATCATTGTTTTAGATGATAGCATCTTAATCTCTGTATTCCTTTCTTTTCCTAGGTAAGTGCTGTTTTCTTTACTCCAGGGAGCATTGATTTGCCTGGTAAGTGTTCATTTTATTGTGGTACTCGGTGTTGCTGCAAAAATTGCCTGAAAGAACCACATGGCAAGCTGGAAAGCACACGTGGGCTTGAGACACACTTTATATTGAAAATGCTGGTGTGTGTGAAATCTTTTTTAGATTAATTTTTTTTTCCTCTAAGATCTTACTTTGGAGTTCTATCATAACATACTTTGGTCTCAAGTTTGGAAAGGGGCCCAAGAGTTGATGAAGTGTTGATGAAAACTTGCCTTTCATGAGTTCTTTTTATGTGTGTTTCTTTCTTTTCCCTTCTTTCTGATCACTTCTTCCTGCCTTTATTAGAACTTTTTTTTTTTAATGCCCTACACTCAAATTTGGATAAACTGTAGAATTCCATGTAGAAACATTTTGCTTAAGTTTTTGCTACTTGTGTTGTGTTGCTCCAGTCTTTTGGTATATTGTTACCAGGAACCTCATTAATCTACTGACTCTTCCTCTTCCAGAATGACAGTGACTTCATCTGTAGACTATTAGATGGTCTGTTGGTATGCTGAGTGACGTGGTGATTAAGTCCTCCTTCACAGTAACATTTTTATGAAGTTCCTAAAGCTAATATGTCTCCACCTTTTCTAATCATACTGATATAGGCACTTTATGTAACAGGTCTCCTCCTGTAGATTAGTGAATGAGAGTAGTTGTTTTTCTAGGTATTTTGTTGATCCCAAGATTTCTCCTTTAAAAAAAAAAAAAAAAAATGGTGGCCAAGTAATCCAGAAGGGAAATGAATCACTGGGAGGTGGGGGGGTGGGGAGAGACAAGAGTCCTTTTATTTGTGAATCAAATTTCACAGTACAATATACACAATGTCTGATGATTTTATTTTCTTAGGAGAGTCGACTTCCATTTTTAGCTGAGACAGAAAATGCTAGACCATATTGTCTTTTGCATGGGATATAGGAATTAAGTCTCCCTATGTCTAACATGTACTTGATTATCTTATTGGTTCTCGGTCCAGGTCATTGGTTTTGTTAGAAGTATGTGTTCTTTAAAAATACTGGATCTGGTTCAGCTATATTCTGTTATCTCCTACTTCACGTTTCCTATTCAAAAATTCACTTTCATGTTCGTTAATTTATCTGAGATATATGTAGTTTGTTGTTTGAAGGGTCTTTTATTTAAACACTTAGATTTATCTTGGTTTTGGCTTTTGATAATCTGACCTTAAAATATGTTTTACTTGTGTTTATGTCTCTTTAATGGAACATGTTTGAAGAAGAGTCCCAGGAGGTCAATTAAATTGCTCTTGAACCATTCAAAAGACCCTAGATGTTGCTTAAAATAACCTGTATGAGATTTTGACCCCATGCTGTTTTCAGTCCTGCAATAGAATTTTTCTATTAAAGATTCTGGATTAAAAAGATCAGAAAACAGGAGACAGAAAGACGAGAGGGTGAAGAAGGTTAGATTTCAAACTTGCATAGGCTGTTCCGCAGACTTTGAAGCCTATCAGAGACCCACAGACACGTGAACCAAGATGTTGTTTGAACAGGTTGGCTAACAATGGGCTGAATAGGGAACCACATTTTAAATTGACAAAGTTAGCCTGTGCTGGGAGTTTTTTATTCTTTACCTTTTGACCTTTTTGGATGCTGTAAATGAAATATGGTGGCATAGGTTTGAAAAGGCCAGGGACTACTTATTTATACCAGTCGTATGATGGAGAGAAAAAAGCAAGAATGAACAAATTCAGTGTGTTTAACTCTATCCCTTAACTCAGGCAGCAGTAAATAGAAAGACCTTTGGTTCCAATCTGTAACCCCATTTTGGTATGAGAGCTTCTTTGTTATTTTTTTTTTTTAATTTTTTTAATATCATTTTTTTAAATTTATTTTCAGCATAACAGTATTCATTGTTTTTGTACCACACCCAGTGCTCCATGCAGTCCGTTCCCTCTCTAATACCCACTACCTGGTTCCCCCAACCTCCCACTCCCCCACCTCTTCAAACCCTTCAGATTGTTTTTCAGAGTCCATAGTCTCTCATTGTTCACTTCCCCTTCAAATTTCCCCCAACTGCCTTCTTCTAACTCCCCATGTCTTTGTTATTTTTAAATTCTATTCACTTTATTCAGACAAGCCGCCCAGAAAGGTCAAATCTGGGGAAGTGGCTGAGTTTTACTTTCACTATAAAGAGAACTTAAAAATACCTTATTGGAGATAAAGTCTTATTTTTAACTTAGGTTTTCATGATTTATATTATGCTACTTCTATTGTGAACATCTTCTGCTTTGAAACTAGATGTGCTTGAGTTTCTGCCCATGAAAATGTCTAAAATATCATTATTTTTCTTATTAAAGAATGCCAATCTAGCCATCTATCACCTATAATGATCATATTGAATTTCCACCGTGGGGTAAAGGGAACCATATGATTATATGAGCCATAATTGTGTAGCATTCATTTCTATGTTGTTTGAAAATTTTTTTGTGGTGCTGTTGGCAAAGAGATACTATGTTTGTTCAACATTACATGTTTAGTTATACTAGGTACATTCTGTGATATAGTATTTATTATAGAATGCAAGTATGACCAAATATATTATAGAATCGGACTGAGTTATGAAGGGCATTGCAATTCATCTCTTTGCCTTAATGATTTATGTTAGTACTGTGCTGATAATGAGAAATATAATGTATCCTTGTCTTCATGAAGCTGTGCTATCAGGGTGGGGCAGGTGGAGGGATACAAGACATAACAGCACCAAAAAGAAAAAAATAATTAAAAAAAATAGTGTGAAATGGAATAGGAAGCATAGCATAGAAAACAAGTGTCTTAGAAGAATGGGGGGCATTGACAATTTGAATGCTGAAAGCTGTGCAAAGAAAATGTAGTTTATTTTTCTAGGCCTGAGCAGATCTTTCAGAGCTCTTATCATACCAGGGAGGGGGAAATTTGGACTTGCTAATTAACATATCCCAATCTCTTCTGATTTTAACAGTTGCAGTTAAGTTGGTGAAGTTCAAATCCCTACAGGTTCTGGCTCAGATAGCCTCTGTTCTTTCCACCGCAGCCACCACCATCACTGGATGGCTGGATGCATGCAGGAGCTTGGGACATTTCCTCTTGGTATTGTGATGGTTCCCATGTGTGCACTGGCTGGGTCCACTGAGTTGTGTCAAGGTCTGTGCATGAACATAAACTGTAGTTTTGTCTGTGCCCAGGCTCGGCCCGTCCTGGACAGTTATGGACAGCCCACAGTGGGTCCCTAAGTGGTATGATCACTCTGTTGCCAGGGTGCAGGGACAATTTGTGCTGGAGAGTTCACAGGCAGCATCACCAACTGCCTTCTCTGCTTCCCAGACAGGGCACGGTGGGACGTGGGGATGTCTTCTAAAAGCAGATCAGTCAGCTCAGGTGCGTTAGGGGCCTCAGGTTCCTTAACTGCCCCCAACCATTTGGACTTCCCGAGTTATTCTTGGCACTCTTTGAAACAGTCTACAACCCTAAACCCAAAGGTATAAAGGCCTCTTTGCCCTCAGCATTACTCTCAGCCTCTAAAACATCTGGCTGCTGGGGCTTTGAAATAGAAAGGAAAGTTCAAGGTACTTTCCTGCTTCTTTACCTCTACTTGCTCTCCTCGCAGTCCTTCTGGAATTGTGTTCTGCCTTTTTTTACATCATACCCTAAGTTCTCTCGATTTCTGGTATATAGTAACTTCTAAGATCTAGTAGACAAAACTTGGCTATGAGAGCAAATAAGACTTTAAACAATTCTTCTATCAATTGTCCTTCATAACTGCTGACTTAACTCAGAAATTCAAGGTCAAACTTTCTTTCCTTCCTACTTCCCTTCCTTGCTTCCTTTCTTTCATTTTACTAAACAGATCTACTGCTTTTTATACACTAGGCAGGTCGATGCCTTAGGCTCACTAGAGAGCAAACTGTATATGCAGAAATGCAAAAGAGGAAAGCCCTATGTGGCAGAATGTTTCTACTATATTGTGCCCCTTTCTAGGAGATCAGTGCAGGTTCAAGAGGATTATATGTTTGATCAACAAGGGAGACACTAGATAGAGTTTATTATACTTGATGGCTTGTGTTGAGGGCATCTAGAATGACTGGGGCTAGAATGAAGGTGAATTCAGATGACTGGCCAAGGGGTTCATACAGTATCACATTCCCAAAGCGATTTTGGCAAGCCTGCAGTCCAATAAACTGTTCTGAGAGATATAGAACCAAGGCCTATTTGGGGTTGCAACACACCATATGTTACGCTTGGAGATTCATAATGTGTATTAACATATTAATATTTCAGATTCCTCCTGCCGTGTAGGAACATATGTAACACCATTTAACCCGTGTGGGCCATATCCATGTAATACCTCTTAACAGTCCAGACAGATCACTTTAAGAACTGTTGCTAAGGTTCAGTGATAAAGCTGGGAAGAGTTTTTTGTGGGAACCAATATATAGGAAGTAGAGTTTTAGGAACTTCATTCAATTTTTACTGAGGTCTTAATATATATAAGGCACACTACGATGAATCAGTCCAAAAATAAGTGCCAAATCAGTCCTTGAGGATGTAGAATTTCTGAAAATTACTGCCTTTCTGTTGAAGAAATCAGTTACTTACAGTCAGTTTGCTATATCATACAAGTAAAACAATCAGCTTTTGTTTAAAATATCGAGATAATCACAGAAGACATCACCAACCCTTCCTCAAAATAATTGTTTGTAGTAAATGGTCACTGTCTTTTGCTGAGTAGATATGATATATTAACACTGATAAATAAAAATTGTAATTGACATTTTAAACCTATCATCAAGAAATTCCAAAATATTGTTTCCTGGTAATACTGTTTAAGTCTTTTTGGTGATCTCAGAAAGGACCTATATGAAATAATACTTAGAGGGGCCCTACATTTCATTTTATAATGAATTATCTCTCATTTTAATTGAAAATGTTACAACTTTTTATGTTAATCATGATAGAATGCCTCAGAGGACTTTTTTAATTATATTTTTATGGCTTGACCAATTTTATGTTTAATTTTTAATTTCTCTCTTCTTTCTTCATATAGTATTCCTCTTTTTAATATGCTTTTATCTTCACTGAGCATGCCAGCGTTATTCAGTATATCCTACAGCTGATGTCTATAGTACTAAGGCTCAAGATCTCAAGCTTATTCAAGGGCATTTTATTTGTCAATAATCTCTTTGTCTCCTTTTTAAAAATGTAGCACATTTTAAAAATAATTTCATATCTTTAAGTCTTTGTAGAACATGGAAGTCCACATAAATCCTTGCTTTATCAAAGGTTATTTATTCAACTACAACTTCTTTAGCTTATTTCTCCCTCCATCCCTCCCTTCCTTCCTTCCTTCCTTCCTCCCTCCCTCCCTTCCTTTGGCCATTTCAATCATTTGACAATCAGAAATCCTGTCAGCAAAAATAAGTGAAAATGAAATTTGAAGATAAATGTTTGCAGGAACAAACTAAAAGGATTGTGATATGTCAGGGCTGAAGAGGCCCTTTGAGAACATCCAGCCTGGTGTTGAGTTACAGATGAGCACAATAGAACCAAGTGTTAGGAAAGCCAAAGGACTTGTCCAAATTCACCTTATCTTTTGGCTCCAGATCAAGTTCTCTTACTGTAGTAAGAAGCAGAGTTTTGGTTTTTTTTTAAATTTTTTTTAAGATTTTATTTATTTGACAGAGATCACAAGCAGAGAGAGAGAGAGAGAGAGAGAGAGGAGGAAGCAGGTTCCCTGCCTAGCAGAGAGCCCGATGTGGGACTCGATCCCAGGACTCTGAGATCATGACCTGAGCTGAAGGCAGAGGCTTAACCCACTGAGCCACCCAGGCAGCCCAAGAACCAGAGTTTTAAAGAAATTTGAAATCATGCATTTGAAGAAGCTTTGGAAATCATTTATGATAAATTTCCAATTCTGCTTATTTTTGATGATGTTAAAATCAGCTAAAATGTATAGCATAAGTACATCTACTTATGCCCAGTATCAGAACCTTCCTTCATTTAGCTAACATAATATGTCATATTTAAACATGCTATTTGAGATGGAAATATTTACATGTATAATGTCTAAAATTCCCCAGATATGGGTCATAATACATGCCATGGTTTATTTATCTTTGACACAAATATGTCTTTGATTTTAAGTGCCATACATCTTCTTAGTTGACATGCCAAAGAATGGACTATAGTCAGGATGAAGTTTGGACTTCCTACTGCGATGAATTCTTTTAATTTGTTAGAAAAAGTTGGAATTATCTAAATTCTTATCATAGAAAATCCTAAAATAATACCTAATTTTATTTTTGTAGATAAATCATTTTGGACATTTCACAGAAAAAAAAAAAAAAAACCAAAAAAAAAAAAAACAGCTTCACATCAGCTTGTGACAGTTAAGCTGTTTGGTTAAGCCAAAGAGATATCTCAGGATGGATCATAATACATCTTTATACCAACATAACTTACACTGTACTGTGAAAGTATGCATGCGTCAATTCTTGCTTCCTTTTCTATCCACTGAAGTATTTTTATTCAATACATAAAATCATTGTCTTATCTCCTTATGCTTTCAGTTTGAATTGTATTGAATTGCATTTGGCAAGCGAAATATTCTGTACCTTTACAATTAAATTTAGAAAAGGAGTTTAAAAGTGATCAAAGTCCATTTGTAGATATCAGATTAAAAACAACAATTTTTTTATCATTTTTTTAATTTATTTTCAGTGTAACAGTATTCATTGTTTTTGTACCACACCCAGTGCTCCATGCAATCCGTGCCCTCCCTAAACCCACCACCTGGTTCCCCCAACCTCCCACCCCCCCCACCTCTTCAAACCCTTCAGATTGTTTTTCAGAGTCCATAGTCTCTTATGGTTCATCTCCCCTAACAATTTAATAATGAGACATTTGATACCATCTTCATTTCAGATATAGTCACCATTTGAGGGGTTAGCTATGAGTTTATCCATTTATGGAGAAAATTTTATGAAATCCCAGAATTATTTAATAGAACTCATAATGGCAAATTCTGTAACTCTATATAACACTGACTGAACTGATAGGGACTGAAAATATTGCAAACAGATTGTTACAATTCCAGAATGCCCAATTTTAGTAATGACATTTAATTCCCCTTGTTTGAAATTAACAAAGAGTAAGTTAGAGGTGACTTTATCTTGTTAAATTATAGGCCTTAAATTTAATTGCAATTCACCTGAGAGCACTTAGCTGAAGTATTTACCTGCATTAATTTACACTATTCACACCTCAGCTATAATGGATTAAAAGTCCACATTTTTTATATAAAAACAATTAAGTCATCTCTAAACATTTTATTATGTGCAGATAATATTTCAAGGCAATTGTGTATCTCATTTTGTTGCCTCAATAAACTCGAAAGCCTAATGTTTTTGTTTAATATAAAAATTAAGGTTTCAGAATCACCACAGTGATTGTTTCCTATGGAAGAATATATTGCTTCATAGATTTTAAATTGCTCAAGGGTACAAAGAAATATTAAAAAATAATTCCATAGATCATAACAAAGCCAATGTTTTATATTGTTTTTTGCAAAATTCAAAATTAATTTGAGTAGCTAAGTCTATTAACATTAAAGAGTAAATCTATTTAAGTGAAAAATTATTTTCATATGTAAGCTTCTTTATGAAACAATTTTATGAAGAATATTAATGGAAATTTTTTTCTTACATATTGAATCATTTACCTTATTTGGTGTGTTTTCTTGGAAAGCAAATATATTTTCCTTATTATGTCCCTCCTAGGAGATATTAAAAAGTCATGTATAATATTTTTGTTTTACAATCAGTGATCTAGCATTTGTACAGTTATTTCTCAGAATTTCATTCTGGATGTGTCTATACCAGTGAAAAGATTCTCCTTGTCCTTTCGAGGACAAGATACTCCTTAAATAAGCTGACAGTACAAGTAACAAAGCACCACCCACTTCTACAGTTGAACGTATTTAATTTTGCAACCAACCACAACTCCTCCAATTCCTATAATCCAGTGCCATCCCTACCTAACAGCATTGTTGGTGGACGGGGAATTTGTCTTTACCTACCCCCAGCCTCCTCTCCTTTCTTAACTATATTACAAGGAGAGTCAACTGCATTTAATGTTCAAAATTCAAAGCTATCAAGTTACCAAGTTATCTGCCATTGTTTTTGGCACCTAATCAGTTACTGAGTGCCACCTTCGAGCAGTTTATAGATAATATTGTCTGGTTATTCATGTTTTAATCCAGAAGGAAAATATGAGGGCACCTGGGTGGCTCAGTGGGTTAAAGCCTCTGCCTTCTGATCAGGTCATAATCTCAGGGTCCTGGGATCGAGCCTTGCATCGGGCTCTCTGCTCAGTGAGGAGCCTGCTTCCTCTTCTCTCTCTGCCTGTCTCTCTGCCTGCTTGTGATCTCTCTCTGTCAAATAAATAAGTAAAATCTTAAAAAAAAAAAAAAAAAAAAAGGAAAATATGTGCTTTTCCCCATCATTGAGAGGTAAGGAAAACTTCAACTAAAAATCCATGTAGACACACCTCACTTAAAATGGAAGGAATCATGGATGGTTGCTGTTGTATTTGAGAATTTACTGGTTTGATTTTAGAAATTCTTCACAATGTAAAATTCAGAAGTAATGCTCCTTTCTCTTCAGAATTTTAAAGAAGAGCTGAAGCCCACCTGAATGGTAGGAGAAGACATGTAGCTCGCCCTCCCACTTCTCCCTTCTCTTTCCATCTACCACTCAATAGACTGGAGCACTGTTTGACTGTCCTGAAATGGGAAAATGCCTAAGTCCTTTTAACGGACTCTCCAACACAGCTTCTTTTTTTTCTGTTACCCATAAGTGACTAGGGATGTCTGAGGCACTTTGCTTGTTCCAGATTGAAGGGAGATTTGACAATCCTTAAACTCCACACTGGTATCTTTGTGAGTTTCCAACAAAGACAAAGCAGACTTTTTCCCTAGAGCTTAAATTGGAAAGGTTTCTCCTGTCTGTGCCCTTCAGTGCACACTTCGTGTCTTTGTGGAAGAACTGAGGGAAGAGGGCCAAGTTTTTCTTTAGTTCTTTCTGCTACAATACAAGCTCATTCACAAAGCATGCCCTACTCTTTCTTAGTTTCCAAGGGCAAAGCATGGGGACTTGTTCCAAATCAGGGGCCACATGCTTTCAGGCATCGCTGCCCCTCTGCTACTGTCCCAGGGAAC
Organism: Pteronura brasiliensis; assembly: GCA_004024605.1. Taxonomy (NCBI): domain Eukaryota; kingdom Metazoa; phylum Chordata; class Mammalia; order Carnivora; family Mustelidae; genus Pteronura; species Pteronura brasiliensis. The sequence goes on along the minus strand of PJEN01008503.1, from coordinate 38,678 downwards.
AGCAGATTTAATCTAATTGAATTCTACTGCAGTGATTTATTTACATTTTGCTCAAGGAATATTCCCACTGCTAAAGTTTAGCGTTTGAAATGAACTATGAATAGTGCTGTGTATGATGAATACTGAGAAGGACACAAGTTCCTAGAACATGTAAGCATTGAGTATTCAGTAATTGTTTCATAGAATTAAGCATATTAAATGTACTTAAAGTGTATAAAGTGTATATTATATATATGTAAAATATACTAAATTAAGTATATAAAATAAAATATACATTAAATATACTTAAAATACACTAAAAATAAAACAGATTTATACTGTTTGATGACTGTAGTTCATCTAGCAATAAAAACAACTCTGTTGCCGGGACTTCACCCTGTGGGTAGCTGCCTGAGCATCGACAGAAGTCTCAGAAACAACCCAGGTGATGTTCAAATCTGTGAGCCTTTTCTAGCCCCAGGACAAAAAAACAGAGCTTAATCTCTAATGGGCAGTCATGCCAAAACTATCCAGCATTCACATTAACTTACTTATCGAAGAGCTCGGTGCTAAGCCATGTCCTTTAGGGGAAAAGTCCATAATACACTAGATAAATAAACCATTTAATTAAGAATTAAATTAGAGTGGCTGCAGTTATGACTTATAAAGTTATAAAATCTATATGAAATGTAAAAGAATTCATCTAAATCCAATTAAGGTGTTGAATTATATGAAGATGCCAATATTCAGCTATTTTTTTTGATGTGCAAAAACAGAGATTTCATGCAGCTAATCTAATAATCAGCAGATGTACTGTCTAGTACCGTCCAGTTGAATTTTCATTTAGTGTGGTAACCACTGTTTAAATCCTAAAGCATAATGACTGTCAAACTATGATTTAATTAATAGTGATTATGCATATTCTTTATATTTCTTTCTTCTTGGAGGAAAATATGGCATCAGAACATTGTTGTCAATGTCAGGCTTGGTTATAATTATGTCCCAGTCTCAAATCCCCACATCTTAAGTACTAGTCTAATATTACCAGAAGACAAAAACAGATGGATAAATAAAAAAAGGGATAGTCTAGGCTCTAGGAATAAAATAAGAGGAAATGAAAGGCCTTCTGGATTTTATCTATTTTACAAATATCTCTTTGAATAAACCGCAACATAAAAATGTGACCCCAATATTTGAAACTGAAATAATTGCCTTTGTTGAAGGGTAAGAATGAAGTGTCCCTAATTATTAGCTCTCAGATTCCCTCTCAGTGCCTGAGGCAGAAGCAGCTCTGGTTTCGAGCAGGTAAAACTCCTGTTTTACTGTCGGAAAAGTTTTAGTGATGTTGCAAAACATTTTACCAGTGAATCTGTCATTCAGGCTATAGTACTTGAAAGCAAAAGTGGTTTCAATATATCCATTTCTGTGATAAGGTATGCATGACAAAATAATAGCAGGGTCATGCAGCCACTTGAGATAAAGAAATATGCTCATAAAGAGAAACTATGGGAAGGATTTTTTAAATAATTGAAGAAATTGCCATTTTCTGGAAATAGTAGATATGTGTACAAATCGAATCACCTGACCACCTAATTCTTCATTATGGCTCCATCCAATTTCTTGATAGAATTATACCTACATTACCACCAGCTGCCTTTTCTTGGTCTTAAGTATAATTCCATTTAGGGACTCTGTTATTACATCAAAACAGAATAAAAATCTAGTTCGGTAGTTCAAGAGTTTTCACAATTGGGTGCTCTTTGATTGTGCATTGTGCAAACCACTCATCTGACTAATCCTTGATTCATCTTTATCACCTAGTCTTATTTTAGTATTCTTGAAAAGCATCTGCCTGGAAGTGCCTGGAACAACAGTTCCAGTTGCATGAGCAGTGCGTTACTAGGGCTGTAAGCAGAGAATGACATAACTGGGAAGAGTCTTTTACAATGAAGACAACTGATGAGAGCTCTTTCTACTTTACCTTCTTCCCTTGTCTCACCTGCTTATAATGTTTAGGTGCACTCCTCAGGTATGAACTCTCTATAGGAATACCTATACCACCGCTATATTTCTGTTCCTATCCCAACACTGCAGGAATTCAGTAGATACAGCAAATAAAAAAGCAAATGAATCAAAGAAATGAATGTATTCAGATTCCCCATTAGATAAGTTTCCTAAGAATAGGCAATATATAACTAAGCTTCTTTATTATCTTTTCATGGTGAAACATAAAAGAAGTAGAATGTATTCCCAAATTTAAGGCACTTGAAATATTTTAGCTGCTTTTTGTTGTTTGTTTATTTGTTTCTTTTTTTTTTTTTTTTTTTTGGATTCCACTTATATGTGAAAGGAAGCAGAAGGTACAGACTTCCAGTTATGGAATGAATAAGTCACAGAAATAAAACATACAACCTAAAGAACATAGTCAGAAATATTGTAATAGTGTTGTATGGTGACAGATGGTAGCCACACTTGGGGTGAGCATAGCATAACCTTCAGAGCTGTTGAATCACTATCTTGTACACATGAAACTAATGCAACATCATGTGTCAACTATACTCAAATTAGAAGAAAACATTAAAAAAGAAAGCATGTCGGGGCGCCTGGGTGGCTCAGTGGGTTGAGCTGCTGCCTTCGGCTCAGGTCATGATCTCAGGGTCCTGGGATCGAGCCCCGCATCGGGCTCTCTGCTCAGCGGGGAGCCTGCTTCCTCCTCTCTCTCTGCCTGCCTTTCTGCCTGCTTGTGATCTCTGTCTGTCAAGTAAATAAATAAAATCTTTAAAAAAAAAAAAAAAGAAAAAAAAAAAAGAAAGCATGCCAATTAGACCACTTACTCTCAGTGCTAACTGAATATACGAACTTATTGAATTCATTCATATGAATCAGACAACTCCCTAACATTTGCTCACGTCACTCCTCTACTCTCTATACAATCTGGCTAGTAGCTGATGAGTACCTAATTGGACCTCTTCAGCAGATCAAGAGCTAGTAAAAGAAGAATTCGGGCCAGTTTCAATTCACAAGAGGCCATCAAAGGGAAATGGACTGATTCTCATTTTAATTATCTGTAACAATAAAATTAAGATTTTCAAACTGAAAAAAAAAAAATGTTAGCTGTCTTGATTTTTTTCAAGAAAGTTTTTGCCAGTACATTTTTCTGCTCCACTTCTGGTTATGAAAAACACCCAGATATCACAAACGTGTTACAGTTCTTCCAAGGAGTTAATAACTCCACTCTAAGAAAACACCATCAAAACGGGTTTAGAATGAGTAAAATGCCTTAAAATGTTTGGGGGGCTGTTTACTTATAATTCGTTATTTTGGGGACTGTCAAGACAGCTTTTATGAATGGGAAATAATTGCTATTTACAGCCTTGTTTGTCTTTGATGGAAGCTTGTGTGCTGCCAAGTTTTCCCAGGGTTTGAAAAGGAAAAAGATTCACTTTCCCGCTTTTTTTAGATCAGTGGTTTGTTGAATCTGAAATAAAGCAAAAAAAGAGATTTTTCTTCTGTTATATTAATAAGAAGAAAAGAATGGAAGAGAGAACATAGACTGTGCTCATGTCAAGTGGAATGAAGCACCAATTACGCCATCATCAAGTTCATTTGTATGACATAGGTTGCCAATGTGAACAACTCAATGCTGGAAGTAGAACTTTTAACCTGAATTATTTGGTATTTCTGTTGACAGTCTTTGTTCTGGATTAAATCTCAGATTTAACAAAAAAGGAAAACATAGGTATTCAACAAAGACTTCGGACAGAACTTTGAGAAAATTGTTTCTATTCATATGGGTAGGCCTACTATGCCCAATTGACAAATGTGACTGACCTCTCAACTCCTCAGTACTACCAACTTCCTCTTGCCACTGAACTTGGCTTCTTCCTCACATAGTTTGAAGATCTATCCACCCAAGGATAGCTTTAGTGGCATATGTAACTCCCTTGCTCTGAGACAGCACACAAAAAGTTGCCTCTCTGCCATATAAAAATTCAACTAAAAGCTCCAGATAAAACCTTAATCAAAATGCTATGGAAACAAATGCATTGTGCATCAGGCCTTCCTACTTTCCAAACTTTCTCTGCTGAACCACCAGAGACAGAGAATTCTAGAGGCAATGGGCTTTTTCTATGAGAAATACCCAGCTGCTAGCAGCATACTTTCTTGGCCATAGTGAGAAACTTGGGAGGGAATGCATATTTCCTGTATATGTATAGTTGCTGAACAATGACTGCCTCATGGATCAGGACTTTCTTGTAGAATTTCATATGAAATATGCTCCCAGGATGAAGGCCATGAGACAGAGGTGAAGTTTTAAATTTCCAGTCTGGGGTCTCATTTTGAGAAGTCAAGCTGGGCAATGCGCTTGGTTCATTGCCATGTCTAAAGTATATCCAGATTTCTGATCTTTTTTTCTCTTCCTTTTGGCATTACACAAGCCTAGCCAACCAACATAGAGGATTCTACATGTCACACTGTCATCTGGAAGTTTGAATAAAAAATAGCTTTCCAACCAGCACTTTTCTTCTGCTACTGTGGACATGTCATTTGTTGATTCACTGTCATTGGCCAGGCACCTAGTTTGTACTCAGTAAATACAGTTGAATAAAAGAATACACAATCACGATGTGGGTGCTCCTGTTCCTTATAACTAATGAAGAAATCACAGCTTAAAGAAGTTAAGTAACAGACCTAAGGTCATGCAGCTCTTAAGTGATATAGATCAGATTTCCAGCCCAGGCAATATGACAACAGAGCCCATCTTCTTAAGCAGTAGAAGCTATCCTCTTTACAGAAGACCTTGATGTTCTCTGAGTTAAACCAATTGAGTTCTTTTTATCCAGGGGTGAATCTAGTTTTTGTGGGCTTGAAGCTTATACACTTTGGGAAATCCTCTTTAAGGGGAAAAAAAAAAAAAAAAAAGGAAGTCATCCCTGAGCATGAAAGCTAAGGTTAACTTTTTTTGTATTTATTTGTTTATTTGTTTATTTGTTTGATTATTGTGCTCTTGAGAGTTAAGGACATTTTTTTTAAGTACATTTTTTTTTTTAAGATTTTTATTTATTTATTTGACAGAGATCACAAGTAAGCAGAGAGGCAGGCAGAGAGAGAAAGAGGGGGAAGCAGGCTCCCCGCTGAGCAGAGAGCCCGATGTGGGGCTCGATCCCAGGACTCTGGGATCATGACCTGAGCTGAAGGCAGAGGCCTTAACCCACTGAGCCACCCAAGCACCCCAGTTAAGGACATTTGATGTTTTATCCCCAAAGGGGATATAAAATACAAATAAAATACAAATAAAAATTAATGTATTTTAAATGTACATATATATACATGTACATATAATGTATTTTATATGTACATGTGTCTGTGTATGTATTGACACTCAGTGTGTGTATGTGTGTGTGTGTATATATATATACACACATATATATATGTGTGTGTGTGTATTGACACTCAGTGTGTGTATGTGTATATATATATGTATATATATTTATATACATGTATATATATGTATATATATACACACACACACATATATATAAAAAATAAAAAATATATATGTGTGTGTGTGTATATACACATACACACACTGAGTGTCAATACATACACAGACACATGTACATATAAAATACATTATATGTACATATAAAATACATATGTGTGTGTATGTGTGTATATACACATACACACTGAGTGTCAATACATACACAGACACATGTATATATAAAATACATTATATATATAATATACACATATATATGTGTATAATATATATATAATATATATATTATATTTATATAATATATAATATATAATATATTATATATGTATTATATATATTATATATATATACACACACATACACACACTGAGTGTTAATTCCATTCACTTCCAATTTTCAATGAGTCCCAGAGTCTGAGTATGAGTCATCTGATTGTTTTAAAAAAAGATTTGCTGAGGGGCACCTGGGTGTCTCAGTCCGTTGTGTGTCTGCCTTCAGCTCAGGTCATAATCCCAGTGTCCTAGGAATGAGTCCTGCAGTGGGCTCTCTACTCAATGGGAAGCCTGCTCCTCCCTCTCCTGCGCCCCCTCCTTGTGTTCCTTCTCTGTCTGTCAAATAAATAAATAAAATCTCAAAAAAAAAAAAAAAGGTTTGCTGAAAATCATTAAAACCACAACATCATGTATAAACCAAGTATGTCAGGGTAATGTGTCAAGACATAGAGATGAAAAAGATGTTCAGACAGGTTCCCTGAAAGAAAATTTTAATGAAATTTTGAAACTTCATACAAATAAAGTGAAGTCTTATACTAAACTAATTTCATTTTAGTTCTTTAATTTAGTCTTTATTTTTTCAACCTAAGAAGTGAGTTTCCAGAGGTGGATGAAAATAAAACACATACAACCACATCTTTTTTACCTGAATTGTATTTTATCTTCAACAAATATGGCTTCATCATTACTAATTTAATGTTTTTAGTCAAACGTTTGAGTGTTTTACAACCCTTGGTTTATTCCTAATTCTTTACACATAGCACATTGTAACATTTGAAGATCAAACAGTACCAACTACATCTTTTTTTTTTTTTTTTTCCTGATGTGTTTTTGAGGAGATACAAACCTAGAGTTAATCTGGGAGCAGGACTATGAGAAAGCTGAATGAAGATGATGTTCACAGTGGGCATCTTCCTTGAATTTGCAATCAGAGACCCCTACAGACCTACAGTTGGAAGGAAGCTTTGGTATCTCTTGGCTTTAAAGAGATTTTAAAACAGATTTTTTAAAAAGATACGTCTTCCACCCATTTTTATCCCAAAGACACACTATACAGAGCCCTTACATCAAGCAAACGAATGGGCAAAACCCAAAACAACTTAACAACAAATAGAAGCAGAGCTGTTACAGTTAAGTCAGAGCTGGAGGCCTGGAGTCCTCCTGATGCTACTGAGCAGCTGTCACCATCCTCCCCCCCTACATCACCAGAGGTACGTTTGTGGATCCTCCTCCGATGCTGCAGAACACAACATGGAAACCGCTGATCTTGTTCATTGCCCTCTCTCCGCGATAGAAGAATCCAGCCACTACTTGAATTGTAAGCAACAAGGACCCACTGCTTCACAGGCATCCTTCCGTATTTGTGAACATATCAGAATATTAGAAAGGAATTCCACAAATCGGTGTGAACTTTGTCCCTGCAACTTCAATTCATTGGCTATCGTCTCTGTCTTGGGAACTCTAAATCTCTCTTCCACACCACAGCACTTCAGTTTTGTAAAGATGGGTGTAATGACTTCTTTTTCTCAGTGTAAGTATTCCTACTTATCTGCACCTCTCCAGAAATGACGTGGCCTCCATTGTTTACATCTGTAATTGCTCCAGATCATTCTGGATGTACTCTTCCAGGTATGGACTGGCCAGAGATGAATATAGAGGGCCTGCCTTGTCCAATGCTCTCAAGGCTTGACTCCCGCTAATGAAACCTAAGACTGTACTTTTTCGGCAGTGCAAGTTCACTGTTGGCACAAAGTAAGCTTGTAATCAACAGAAATGAGATCTTTGCCATATGAACTCAGGATTTTCTAGTTAGCTCAAACCTCTAACCGTTTATGTGTTGAAATGAATTTATAGACTATTTGGAGAATAGTTACCTACATACACCATATTGCTGCTACTGAGGATTATCCACAATTTGGAAAACTGGAGGACTAAAATAAATTGATGAGTAACATATTTTTTAATACAATAAAGATAAGAAAACTGAGGCCTGGAGACATTGATTGATGAGCAAATGTTTGCCCAGCCAATTATAGCTGTGTGACTGGATGTCACAGTTCACCTGGAACAGTCACAGTTTATGCCAGCTCTCCTAGTGACATGGTTAGTGAAACCTTTTTCCAGAAAGAAATAAATATCTAGGTTTGAAAAATTATTTATATTTTCAAAGATTTATTTGAGAGAAAGAGAGCACTAATGAGGGGAGGGGAAGAGAGGGAGGTAAGCAGACTCCCCACTGAATGGGGAGCCTGATATAAGGCTCAATCCCACAACTCTGAGATCATGACCTGAGCTGAAATCAAGCAGCAGACACTCAACTGACTGTGCCAGCCAGGCGCCCCTAGGTTTGGGAAATACTTTAAATGATTGCCTTAAGTAAGGGCTCTTTCTGCTAAATTGCACTGACTGTTTCTTACACTAACTCTGTCCCCCATTGTATCTGCATGGGATAGTGATATAGGACATTCAAGAACTGGGGTTACACAGATTTTATTCATAGATTCTGGCATCAGAAAACAGTCCCAATCCAAACAAATGAGTCTTGGATGGCTTTCACTGCTGACATGTCTCAACAAAAACATCTCTCTATGTACAACCCTGAGTAGACAAAACACATCTAACCAATCAGATTATGAAAGGAGGGTCTAACAATACTTTTTATGGTCCTGGAAGATATTTTCAGTCACGGTAAGGTCAACATTTAGGAAGCCAGATTTTAGGGGTGCCTGGGTGGCTCAGTGGGTTAAAGCCTCTGCCTTCGGCTCAGGTCATGGTCCCAGGGTCCTGGGATCAAGCCCCACATCGGGCTCTGCTCCACGGGGAGCCTGCTTCCTCCTCTCTCTGTCTGCCTCTCTGCCTACTACTTGTGATCTCTGACTGTCAAATAAATAAATAAAATCTTAAAAAAAAAAAAAAGAAGCCAGATTTAGATAACTCTAGTTCTTCCCTTATGTGAAAATGGACAAGTTGAGTGCTCTGCAAATTATGGGAAATTAGTTTAAAAGTAGGAAAATTGGGTTGTGCCAACTTCTCTCCATTCTCTACTGTAAGCAAAATATATAGGGTATTTTAGGAAGTATATTGAAGGCCGTATTTAGGATTCATAAGAGATTATAATGTACATGTATGGGAAATGAGATAAAGTCTTACTCTCTCATCATTCATAAGTGCTTATTTAGAGACACACACTTTGTTAACTGCTAGAACATAGTTACCAGAAGCTGTTAAAATATGCAGCAGTCCATAAAACACTTCAAGGATTATTTTCTGTGTTTTGTGCTTTTATTGCTTCTCTGAGATGGCCATTGTGGTTTGAGCAAGAAATAATATGTTGGTACATAAATACTATAGTGGTGTAATCAAGAAGTTTGAAAAGATAGTGACAATAATAAATGTAAACTATTAATGTTAGTGTTTGGGGCATCCGTCAAGTTGTATTAGACCTCAGATTTCCTTCATGAGAACATTTGAGCACTCATCAATCATGTATCCTTCCCAAAGGCAACCAATCATCATGGCTGTTTCTCCTTAAGGACAATACCAAGCTTAAAGATTTTAAGTCTAGCCAGTGACAGTAAAACTAAATACTCTCAGAGGTAAAATATAGTAGAGCCTTTTTTCTTTCTTTTTTTTTTCCTTTTTGGTAGGTGCACTAAAAATAGTCACCAAACAATTGACTTTGATTTGACAGCTTCCAAAGTGTCATTAAAAAGATTTTTCCTAATCTCTTTTTATATTCCTCCTGATAAAAAGAACTTATTGTGACTTATGTGTAGATTTCATATGGAGTTCTCCCTGAGAGTTTCAAAAAAATAATTTTACATATGTATGTGAGTGAATATGTGTGTGTCTCTGTGTGTCTCTTTTGTTCCTGATGATAAAATTACACTTTATTCAGAAAAATAGAAGGTATCTTATCAAGACAGTGTAACTAACTCCTTGACCCCATGCAGATATTTTTAAAGACATTTGAGGCCAGCATCTTATGCGGATACATAGAAGGCTAAACCTTAGAGAAGTGCTTTGTCTCATATCTTCTAGACACAAATAGTTCTATACATTATAGATACAAAAAGGTATGTATCTTATAAACACAGAGCTCCTTACCTAATAGAGACGCATAGGTCTACCCTTTGCAGACACATAATGGCTTACATTTCTTCAGACTCTTAGAAGCCTATACTATATAGATACATATAGGCCTAAAGTCATATGAACGGATAGAAGCCTATAAGGCCTATAAGACCTTAGAGACATGTATGGGACTTTACCTCATACACATATATAGGCCCTATATAGTCTAGAGACACCCATAGGTCTATAGCTTATAGACACACAGAGGCCTGTATCTTTTAGAAAGTGACCAAAAATTCCATAATGAACATTTTAAAGGCCTAAGTGCACACAGTTGAGATGTCCTTATAATCACAGAATTTTCAAACTTTAGGGTTTATCATCCTGGGCTCTTTCTTCCTTATGAACATTTGATGAACAAGGACACGGAGACTCTAGATATTTGTTCTACACTCACAGATTTGATCCACAGACATAAGACTCGAAAAGTATTCTGATTTCAGGCCATTCTATATTCTCTTCGGGCATAGCCATAGCTATATACTACATATTAAGAGAGGTTTTCAACCCAGATCCTCTTGAGATGTGTACTCTGTGTTCATAGAATATTGATTCAGGTTAATTGATCCTATTTACTTCAGCAATTCAGGCTCCAAATTTAGCACACAATTTTTGCGCAGGCTTTTTGTTAAATCTCCCTCAAGGTATGTTCCCTTACATGCAAATATCTAAAAATCCCACTAAAGTTAAAATAAGAAATGGAGTCTCTTAAGATATCGCAAAAACTTCTGATATTTTTGCAGTTAATACATTTCATTTAAAATATCACTAAGACAGGTAGGTTACGGTCAACTCATAATTTATTTAAATTGCCATTGGCTTCATTTCCATTTCTGTAGTCCTTAGCTTAGCATTCCAGAGACAAAAAGTGAATATGAGTTCAGAAAATGCAATATATTTTTTTTTTTTAAATGTGTGTTAAGTCTTGTTAGGCCTATAAGTAACAACGGATTTCAAAAACTAAAAATAAATACAGATACCTCATGTTAAGCTGGATACCTTCTCTTCAGAATGAGAAGATGAACATTTTTAGAAAGGCTGTCACAAATATTGGAAACTGCCAAGCAAGCTAGTGCAGGCTGAGTCTAGTATGGAGTATTGATTCAGATGTCATAATTAAATGAGCCTGAGACTGAGCTCAGATAGAAACTGTTTGGAAAGATGGATAAAGAGTCAGGAAGAGATACGAGTTAGAGTCTCTTCTCCTAATAGTACTTGTCAGAATTTCAAGGGTGAGAGGTTCTATGAATTGGAACAAGAACAGTGTGGGTGTGATGGAGTTTGGCACCTTATCAATTCTCTCCTTTCTAAGAGAGCATGTGTCTGACATCTGTGATTTATTTCCGATCTACCAGTCTGGTGAGCATGAGTCTTGAGTTTGCTGCCAAATTACTGTACTCGTCTACATGCTAAAAGGCTGCTGTCACATTTAAGACTGTCAGAAATTCACATCCTTCCCATGGGTGATCCCAGAGAACACACATAATAGAGACTTACTTTTGCTAACGGAGAGCCATGCATGGGAATATTGTTGTTGCACATCAATTAATATTAGACCAACTTAGCTTTCCCCTCTCAACTTCTGCCTATATGGTTAAAAAAGTATTATAGCCATGTGAATGGAGATATAAAAAGTACAAACAAATTCTCCTATAATCTCATCATCCTAATACAAGTGTTAAGCTCTGCAGTTTCTGTCTGTATGTGTTCTGTAGTATTGACACTTACTCGTAGAAAAAATTTTCTGAGGGCACCTGGGTGGTTCAATCTGTTAGGCATCCAACTCTTGATTTCGGCTCAGGTCATGGTCTCAGGGTTGTGAGATTAAGCACCCACAGTGTCGGGCTCTGGGCTCTGCATGGAGCCTACTTAAGATTCTCTCTCCTTCTCCAACAAATTGCTCTTTCTCTCTCTCTAAAGAAGAGAGAGGGGGAGAAGAAGAGGGAGAGAAAGAGTGAGGAAGGAAGGAAGGAAGAAAAGAGAAGGGAAAAAGGAAAGGGGAAAAGAAAAGGGGAAGGGGAAGGGAAGGAAAGGAATTTTCTGATTATCAACAATGTATTCCCATAAGGGGATATGTATCCCCTCCAAAGTGGGAGGAGGATATAATCTTGGTTGAATGTGAAAAAGGAGGAGCATTCTAAAAACCATGACATAAGAGTGGGATGGAAATGAATTAAATTGCAATGACCCCAAAAAGGACACATTTCCCTTACCTGTCATATAGCTCTTAGGTGTTCTCCTTCACCAGCCAACTTTATGCAGCTTAGGCTCTCTCATCTTCATATCCTTACCCTGGAGAGAGAGAGGCAGGTGGTGTAAGTACAGAGGGCATTAGTGATAGTCAATATTTTTCTCTAAATGCCACCTCCTCCTAAGCCTGTGGCAAGGAGAGATATCATTTAGAGTTGACACAGCAGTTCCTCTGGACATTTGAATCATGACCTTCCAACCCAGGAGCTGGCCCAGATCTATATAGGATTTATCAAAAAGACCTTAATATTGCAGAATGGCAGTGCTCACCAATCATTCCTTCACCATCTCCCTCCTCATCTTTATCCTCATCATTAGAACTATAATTATTTTAAGCCACTCAGTTGCCTCAGGAGCTGTAAGATGCCCCTGGTGATAATTCTGCATGACACATATTCATTTGGCCTAACCTTCCCCCCAAAGGAAATTTACAAATGTCTTTTATTCTCTAGGGATTTTACACTAAAAGGCTTTTGCAATCTATTTTCTTACCTAAGAGTTGTAAATAAACAAAACAAAGTTTTATTTATTGAAAAGTTGACTTCTTGCCCACTTAGAGTGCATAGGAAACAAATTGTGAATGATCACAAATATTGTAGGAATTGTTTTACAGGTGTTAGGAAGTGCTTGCGTTCTTTTCAGAACTCGAAAACTGGAAAGACCCTTTGTTATTCCACTGCCCAATACCCTAGTTCCACAAAAAGAGAAGAGGAAGTTCAGGAAGCGTAAGCTTATTGGCACAAAACCGGAGAAGCCTATAGTCCAGCAGAGGCTTTGCTAGATCACTGATTTTCTTCTTGCTTACTCCCTGGGAGTCCTTGAGCAATGCACCCAGGTCCTCCCCATCCCTTGGTTTTTGCAGCTCTGCGTTCAGAGGGAAGATACCGAAGTCTCCAGTTGTAAGGATTAAGTGAGATCATATTGGCAAAATGCTTAGCAGCGTTCCTAGCACATTTTGGTTCCTGGGTGCTGCTCTTTCATGAACAGAAATGAACCTTCAGGTTGGGATTGAAGGTCGTAATGGTAACGGAATTATCGTCATTTTTATGCCACAAAGAGAGCATCCGTCTCCAAGACCCCATCTCTTTTCTTGCTGCACATTTCTTGATCTGAGGGAAAGGGGAGTCTGTTTTTAAAGAGCACCACCTTGAAGAGCGGCTTTTTCCTCTAGCAGCTGGACTTTCATTCCCAGGTCTAGAGATGAGGAAAGTGTGTTGTGCATTTAGACAATCCCTGCTGAAAAGGGCTGCCAGAAATAAACAAGCTGTCAGGAGCAAATGATTCATTTCTCATCTACTCAGACGACATCTGGTTTAAGTGTGATGAATACATACTTGTTTAAATCATATGGTGACGGTGATGCTATCTGACAGAAATGTTTGCAAATATTTTGGGAATCCCCTAAGTGCTTGCTACCAAAAGAGTGAGCTTATTTAAAAGGAGAAAAGGCATAAACTTCAGTCTATCAAACCAACGCTTGCTTCAGCCTCCTAAGGCTATGAGATCTGCAGCTACACCTGCCACACTGTTTGAAGATTAAAAAGTGGCTGTTTTGACATTAAATGTGGATGCCACTTGCAACATGCTGATGTGTAATGAGTGCTCAGTGGTCATTTGGACATTTAGGAAACAGCCTGTGAATAAAAGAAATGTCAAGCGTACTGACGTGTTTGAATGGACTTGAGTACTTTCCATGGTTTAGTTATTGTTTTCATTTACCTTTGCAGCTATTCATTTAATAGTGTTTAGTGGGTCGTATTACCCCAGACTCAGAAGAGCATAGAAGGAAATGAAGATATGCTCCTGCCAGGGGACTTCACGTGCCACTAGGGAAATAATCAGTCTTAGCCTAATGCTTGACTATTCAGATTCATAAGGGAAGGATGGCATGGCCTGCAAAGTCTCTGTGTGCTGGGTATTATCAGTCATTCTGGATTGTTTTTGCCAAGCCAATTGCTTACCATCTTAAATAACCTGAGAATTAACAGTATTTAACTGAAATATATTGATAGTCATTAATATGGAGCGGATTTAAATTATATACAGAAATTCTAAATTATCTGAATATTGACAATAAGGCTTATGCATAATGCATGACAATTGCTCAGTGAGTGAGGAATAAACATTTACATGGAGAAAATCATATGAAACATGTGTCAAAGCATAAAGAATGCATGCTTGATATATTGTCCATTTAATAATATTTTTATGCAAAGAAGAGAGAACAAATGTCTTTTTTAATGCATGACATCAATAGCTACTGTTTGGATAGCACATTGCAGTTCTTAAAGTACATTCCATGAGTTATATCATGTGAGATAATAATCTTACTTTAATCTAGGTAATTCATTATATTTTTCAATAATATAATTGACATTTCAAATATACAGTTGTTTTCCTGGAGCATCAATAAACAAAACCAATTTTATGAACTATTTATATAAAGTCAGCCTCAAATATTTCAAAATAATTGATTTTTACATATTAAGTCCATCATCTCCATCGTTATGTTTTCAAGTTCTTTATTTCTAATTTACATTCAGAAAGATAAAGAGGTTTATCAATAGCATTACAGCAAGCATTTTATGGTGTGTCCAAAAAATGCTGGTTTATATTTATCATAAATTACAAGTTTTTGAGGTATGTCCTGAAGAATTAATGGCACTAGAGTAAGCATACAGTGAGGAGAAGTCATCTCTGCCCCCTGAGAATGAGCTTCAGTTATTGGGAAAAGGTCTGGTGATCTCAGATTTGAAGAGAGTCTTTGAGTCCCTTCACCAGTTTAGATTTTATGAAAATAAAAAAAAGCAGAAAAATACATGTAAATACATATGTTATATACATATGTGTGTGAAAAGATATTTATATTCATATGTATATATTTGAGTTTACAAAATAGAAGAGGTACCTTAAGCTAATGAATACTTAGCTTGAGAACAGTGTACATGAGATGGGGTGGATGAAAAAGATTTTTTGTTTTTTATTCCTTATACTATTGTATTATTTCAATTGTTTGCAATGATAATGTCTTCATTGATTACTTATGTGAAAATAGAAAGATAGGTAGGTAGGTAGGTAGGTAGATAGATAGCAAGAAGGCCTAAATGCACAATGATACCAAGAATAAAAAGTGGGGATGTCTGGGTGGCTCAGTCATTTAAGTGTCTCCCTTTGGCTCAGGTCATGATCCCAGGATCCTGGGATAGCGTCCTGCATTGGGCTCCCTGCTCAGTGGGGATCCTGCTTTTCCGTCTGCCTCTAGCTCCTTCTGCTTGTGCTTTCTCTCTCAAGTAAATAAATAAAATCATTTAAAAAAAAGAAAGGTATAAAAAGTGTCCTGACCTGGTCATCTCTGTCTTTTTTGTTTGTTGCATTATAAAGGAACTTTGTGTTTTTCTCTCAAGCAGGTGTGGTACTGAGCGTCTCGGGCTGAATTATGACTCTCTTTGGCTTTATCACATCTGATATACATTTGTCCATGGTGTGTTGTTACCTGCTGAACATCTGGCTTTCAAGGGAAGAGAGAGGCTCTAATCTGTAGTATTTATAGATTTCCATTGTACAAATACTCTCAAGGTGGCCCATTTTAAACTACCAATTTGACATCAGTGTCTACACAGTCCGTGGAAATTATTAACTGACTTTGTGTCCCAGCGGCTCAAATTGTGGCATCTAAAACCTTAATTCTTTTCCATAGGGTTGCTGCCTTGGATTGGATATTAGATTTCTCGAGAAACCCTTAGCTCTTGGGGGCATGGGGCTGGCTAATGACAGGAGGGCCAGGAAGATTTGCTGAAGCAAACAACCTGAGTGCAACTGAAGGCCTTCTCCTGAGTCTTGCTGAGCCTGCCACCAGATTGAAGTGGCAGCTACTGGTCTTCCCACAGGGACAAGGGAGCTATGTCCAACCTAGCACAGCTGACACAGAAGCAGGTCTAGTTGGCCTCTTCAAGCTCTTCATTTATGAAATGGAAACAATTCATAGAATGCCTCAGAACTACATACCATTTAGAAAAGAAATTGCTATTAATTAATTAATTAATGTTTTTAATGTGGTTTGTTTTTTAATTGTGTGTTTTAAGTTAACAGTTAAGTGTTCAAGCTTTGGAAACAAATATTTGAGTTCAAACCCCAGCTTCACCACTTACTAGCTGTGTGTCCTGGGACAAGTTACTTGATCACTTTGCACAAGAAATTGCTATTTAAATATATGCACCCAATGTTTTCTTCTTCAAATCCACACTCCTCAAGGCTGTCCAACTTTGTCCAAATGGCATGCTGTTTATATGATGCCTACAGCTTCTTGCAATTATTCTGCCCAGCGCTGAAATGGTCAGTCAATTTTAGAGAGAAAAGGGCAGTCCTCTGTTCCTCTAAGAGGCTTCCTTTTAAGACACAGTTTACAGTAAAGGCCTAGGTAGCCTAACCATATGCTTGGGGTCACCCGGTCAAGGACAACTACATTGATGGGTGGGGGCTTTGACTTAATTAAGATGAGGCCTCCTTCAATTGACTGCCTGCAAATCAACAGAGAGGAGCCTGAGGTTAGTTCTAACCTTCCTGCCTCAGCCGGGCAGAAGCTGTTGGAGACAGAACGGTGTTTGAGGCTGTAGGCAAAGCATTCAAATGATGAGAACATTTTGCCCTGTCCCAACCAAAGACCTTCTTCAGCCATTGAAGAGAAGTGGATGGATGCTTGCTCCTTTGTGAGGCAGAGCCATTGTAAATGGGAATTGTGTGTAACCATTTCACCTACATTCAGGGAATCAAAGACGTGTTGATCTTGACAGGGGGTCATTGAGGGGATGCAGACCAGGGAAAATACATGGACACAGTCTGCTTAGGATGGTTTAGGTTCTCTGTGAGGCTGGCTTCACCCAGTAACCCATGGTAACATTGGAAGGAGTCCTGGGGATCGGTCCGCTGTCTTTACAACCACCTGGGGAGGCAGACATGAGAAAGAAGTGTTTGATTTACAGATTACAGGACTCAGAGTGTCTATAAGAAAGGTAGCCTGAAGAATGTCTTCATCTCAGTTTGCTTTTGTTGCTTGCTGAGCATGTTCTCTCCGTGGGGAAGATTAGACATTTCTTGTTTGTTTGGAGGAAGCATTCAGAAAACCCAAAGCCCTCAGCCTCCTACAGCTGGTGGGTTGGTTGGGGGGAAGCCCGGGGCCCTGTTCTGAACTAAAGGTCTTCATTAAAATTTCCTTTTTTCTCCCCTTCTAATCTATCCTGAACTAAGCTGATGTTTGGTTTATTATGTAGCTGTATTTCTTTTATTCTTTGATTTGTGGATTTCTTTAGGTGGAAGGGGCAGTCTACGTTCTCTAGTTTTTTGAGTGGTGATTTATAGGAAGCATGCTGGCCAGCCCAAATACCACCGCAGGTAGTGCTCAGAAGGGATCATCTAACTTGAGCAGCTGTTAGATCAAAGCACCAACCAAAACAGAGAGACTGGCTGGGGGTGAAAGGCTGGCCCTTCTGTGTGCGGGTTCTAATCACACATAGATTGTCCTTCCTGCCAGAGAGAATCATTTCCAAAGTCAAGTGCCTTTCATTGAAGAAATGTCAGCATTGTGATGAAAAGCTCCTGGTGCCTTCCTAAGAATGCTACTGCAGGGATACAGTGCTTCCCCCTGGGTGTTGCCTAAATAAAGCAAGTAGCACTGTGCCTGTAGTGAATTTTGTGGTCTCTTATTTTTATGTTGTTTGAACTTTGAAGATGGCTATGGTTCTCCAGTTCTTCTGTTGGCACCTCTGCTGAGTACATTTCTGTCTGTACCTCTATTTCTCATTTCTGTGTAACACCCTACAGGATGCTACTGGTATAGCTAATGTGTGCCCTACCTATACGACGTGGGAAGGGTTGTTTCTAAATACTTGCTTGGTGTGTAATTAAGGATTCCAGTGAATTGAGGTTGTTGGACGCCACCTTGTGCATCACCATATATACACTGTATAAGCTATGTGAACTCCTGAAGAGACAGTACTTTCCACCATGTGAAATATTGGCAGGATTGTGGGTTCATTATGGCTACAGTTACAGACCTTCTACTGTACCAGGTAAGGTGATAGATGTTTCATACACTCATTTTTGAACCTCCTAAAGTAGCCTAAAACTAGGTAGTATTTCTACATTTTACAATGTGAATGAAGATAAAGTCATTCATCTAGGATCAAATACCTACCAAGTAGCAAAGCTGCAATTTGAACCTGGATCATCCTGCCTCCAGAGCTCCCTCTCTCTCCATGACTCAATGTGGCCTTAGGGAAAATGAGCAGCTAGAAAATGGCACCATGAACATGTGGAAACACCACTTTAGAGAGGGGATTTCTAATAGCACCCTCAATCTACCTAGACAACTGCTGGTATATTCAGAGTTAAGTAAATCCTTTTCATGGAATAAGATGCTCAAGGGAGATAGGATTAACATATAAGATGTTTATCATTCATTTCCCACATTTCAAACAGAAGTGAGAGATGTTTTTATAAAGGAATTGGACAATAGAGTAACTTTACTATTGCTTCTAAGAATATCTTAGAAAATAGTGAGGGAAAGTTTGATGTTATAAAACTTCTCTATCAAGGATTGAAAGTCATTATTTCTTTCACAGGTCCCTTTGACTGGTAAATTCTTTTTCTTTGTGGTGTGGCTGATTGGGATCATTTCCCCTATCTATAGAAAGTATTTACACCTATAGCAGTTTTTTCGAGGTTGAGGGCAAGAATGTCCTTTCAGGGCACCTGGGTGGCTCAGTTGGTTGGGTATCTGTCTTCGGCTCAGGTCATGATCCCAGGGTCCTGGGATCCAGCCCCTCATCAGGCTCCCTACTCATCAGGGAGTCTGCTTCTCCTTCTGCACCTCCCCACCTCCTGTGCTCTCTCTCTGTCTTGCTCAAATGAATAAATTATGAGAAAAATTAAAAGAATGTACACTCAACATCAGCAATCAGGTCTACTGACAAAGGAGGATCCAAGTTAAGGACAAAATGATTCTTCAGTGCCATCAGAATATGGTACTCTTCCCTCTTTTCTAGTTGCTTCTTTATTTTTAAAATTTGGTCTTCAGGAATTAAAGATTTCATCCTTTAAGTGGCTTGGCCACCAGAAATAGTCCAAGAAAAGATCCTCTAGGAAATTTTTAAAGCTAAGGAAGAAGTGGAGTTACAAATAAGACAATCTTGGGACCCAGCACACACAGGTGCATGCACACAGGCATGCCACACTCTCATGAACACATGTATCCTACGGTACTCATAGCTACCATACAAACACATATACGCAGACGTGCAGGTGTGTGTGCACACAGACACATATACCCACGACACAGATTCACACACACAAGCCAGTTGCAGTAAATGTGCAGCCAACAGAACCAGAACTGACATCATTGAGTGGCTAAAGTGTGCCTTCCACTGTGCTAAGCACTTAGCCGCTCCCCCGCCCCGTACCCCTCTCCCCTGCATTCTTTCTCACAAGGAAGGTGTTGTGATTACCGTAATTTTGCAGATGAGGAACTGAGCTCAGAAAAGTACCATAGAAAGGAAAGAAGGCATGCACACTTCTCTGAAATGCACTGAAAACCAAGTACATAATCTAAAACCTTATAAGCATTTCAGCTTAAATCTCTTATTGGCAATTTTTTTCTTTCTACCATAGAGCTATGCAGAGCTCTACTCAGCAAATTGTGATGCAAATGAGTATACTTAGAATAAGTTTCAGGACCCTGTTCCCTGACTTAATTCAGCCCTCAGCCCAGACTCCCCAGAAGATGACATTTTTTCCTGAAAAGCTGACCCACCTCTATGTGTCTACAGCCCTCTGCCATTCACAACACTGTTGTGGGAGCTCTTCCCAGAACTCAGACCTACTCATGGTCACTACCTGCTAAAAAAAATTCTGCCATGAGGCAGTGTACGCTCAAACTTTGAGCTTGACTTTATAGACCCTTCACGCCTGAATAGCTACATGTGTAATAAACATGATCCCAATGCTCGATATTTTCTCTCTCTCCTTTCCTCTCCTTATCTGTATCTGGAAAATTCCTCCTTTGTTCAAGACCTGGTTCACATGACATCTCTTCGGCAGTGCCCTGCCCAGCTCCTCTGCTCATGTGCTTTATTTTAGCCTTTAATGTTATGTGATGACTGTGTTTATTTGCATCTCTGTTCATTAGACTTTCAGCTACTCGAGAGCAAGGTGTCATTTACCCACCTTTGTTTCCTAGGCAAATAGCCCAGTGACTGGCAGGTAATAAACAGTCCAAGTGTGCTTTTTCAACTGATTCAGTGAACGGATGAATGTCTGCACCCTGTTACGGCCTCATGTCTCTCCAGCACGTGCTTTGCAGCTGTGTATAGTAGTTTGACAGTCGGTGTACTTTTAACTCAAGATTGTTTTCAGGCCCCCTGCACCTGGCCAGGAAGTTCTTTCAAAACACATTGTATTTGTTCTTCCTATTTCCCCCTCATGATGTTCTTTTTAAGAATGTGTTCATTTCTGAACGAAGCTATTCATGAGGCATGTTTCATGGGAGTTCAGGACATGGGCCTAGGGTCAAGGGCTCGTGCTCTGGGCCCAGCCACACAGGACTCTGGGGTAGGGGCAAGTTGCCTGTGACAACTTCTCTAGCTGTCAAGGTGATAGGGAATCTTGCCTGAGTCATGCATAGAAGGACACAACACCTGCCTCATTCATCCAGGTCATTAAAGAAGGCCTTAGAAGGTGCCTCGTTAGCGCAGTAGGTAGTACGTCAGTCTCATAAAGAAAGCCTCAGAGAGCTCCATGCCAGCCCAACTATGTCTTCTTTAGCTGCTATTAAAATATTAATCACATTCTCTTTTTTTAAAGATTTATTTATTTATTTGAGACTGAGAAAGCCACAAAGCATGGGGGTGTGGGAGAGGCAAAGGGAGAGGGAGAATCTCAAGCAGACTCCCCACCGAGCATGAAGCCCAACAGAGGGCTCGATCCCACAACCCTGAGATCATGACCTGAGCGAAAATAAAGAGTTGGACACTCAACTGACTGCATCATCCAGGTTTCCCTAAAATATTAATCATATTCTTGAATAGTATTCTCCCATAAACTGTGCCCATCTTAACTGCAAATGTGTCCAGACAAGTTTTAATCTATGTACACAAGAAGAGGATAAATGGCTTCTTCAGTCCTTTTGGGGAACAGATAGGTCATAAATGACAAAGAAATTATAGAGAAAGAATGAAAATACTTGCCGATGTTATGATAATACACCTTATCCTCCTCTTATAACTCTAAAATATAAAAATATTTAAAAATCAGTTGTTTGTCAAGCCAGACTTGAAAATCAGGACTTGTGAATGTACGGACTGATAGGAGCTCTCAGAGTTTGGCCAAATAACAAGTCGGTAGGCTTTCCTAAATTGATTTAACCTACTTTCGCATATATGATTAGAAAACTGCTTATGATGTGATTTATTTTAAATAAAACTAGCACCTAGCCTTTGGAGGTGCCCAAATACTGATTTTCCTTCCTCTGCAAATCATTAACAAAAAGTTAACTAGAAATTGTGAATTTAGATGCCTCCAAATTTACGCTCCTAAGCAGCTGGTTATCAGGCAAGGACTCCAGACAGCCTGCCTGGAGAAGAGGTTGGGCTGTACCCTGGGTTGTGCTCATCTCCTGCAGAATAGAAATTCACATTCTCCCTGTGGCTTTCAAGCCCTCTGGATCCTGTTTGGCATTTCTCTCTCTAATGATAGATGAACATAAGGAGGGAAAGAGAGTAGAAGGGAAAAAGGGAAAGAAAGGATGGAGAGAGGGGGAAAGAGAAGGAGTCAGGCCCAGTACGAGGTTTGTCCCTTTTAATCCTGTCCTTGAAGATAACTTTCAATAGAGCCACCAGAATTGAAAATGAATATCCTTACCTAAAGGTCATCATTATTGTTTCCATATAGGTCACGTTTTCTGTAATGCCACAAAAAACAAATGTGTTGTCTACATTTCTGCCACAAAACATAGCTTCTAACCATGTTTGTGATTATGGGTCATGGAATTAACTGGGTGATCAAGAGAAAAAGATCAAAATGCTGGCATGGTTATGTGTTGTACCATTTTGTTGATATTCACATGATATCCTGGCATTTTAAACACTTACACCATGTTAATGTCTATGTATTTAGCTTAATACTTAAGGCATAGAGGCTATTGATGGACATTCCTCGCACACCATTCCAACTCTTCTTCCTGGTAAGACCCATGGACAAGAAGAGGTAAATGATGTCTAAGGAGCCAGAACTGCAAATGGCCACTTCTTATTTTACTAGAGATGAGGGAGGGGGAAGTTATTTCTAGGCATTGTCTTTCCCATCTTCTTTCCTAGCTTCCAGATTTCTGGTTTTTGAAATTTTTATCACGACATTAAAACTGGAGTGTCTGGGTGGCTCAGTCAGTTGAGCTGTTGATCTAAGCTCAGATCATGATGTCAGAGTTGTGAGATCAAGCCCCGTACTGGGCTCCATACTGGGTGTGGAGCCTGCTTCAGATTCTCTCTCTCCATTTGCCCTTCCCACTGGCCCCCTACCCCACTCTCTCTTTTTCTTTCAAATAAATAAATAAATACTAAAAATGATTTAGCTAATATACATCTTCACATAAAAAGAAAAGAAAGAAGAAAAGCGGGAAATTTTTTGAAATGAGAAGTCTTAGGATTTACTCTAACAACTTTCCTATATGTCATACATCAGTGTTAGCTGTAGTCATTGTGTTGCACATGACATCCCTAGTGCTTAGTTCTCTTATAATTGGAGGTTTATACCTTTTGACCACTTTCCCCCAATCTCCATCCCCTATCCTTGATTATACACACAAGTGAAATCATACAGAATTTGTCTTTCTCTATCTGACTTATTTCACTTAGTACAATGACTTCAAGGTCCGTCCATATTGTCACAAATGGTAGGATTTCCTCATTTTTAAAGTCAGTATAATATTCCTGTGTGTGTGTGTGTGTGTCTCACATCACATCTTCTTTACGCATTCATCCATTGATGAACACTTAGGTTGTTTTAATGTCTTAACTTTTCTAAATAATGCTGCTATGAATATGGGAGTGCAGATATCTTTTTGAATTAGTGTTTTCATGACTTCTGTATATATTCTCAGAAATGGAATTGCTAAACCATATGATAGTTCTATTTTTAATTTTTTGAAGATCCTCCATATTGTTTTCCATAGTGGCTGCACCAATTTACAATGCCACCAACAATGCAGAATGGTTTCCTTTTCTCCACATCCTCACTGCATTTGTTATTTATTATCTTTTTGGTGATGGCCATTCTAAGAGGCATGAAGTGATATCTAATTGTTGTAAGTTGCATCCATGAACACAGGGAAACTTCCCATTTATTTGTTTATTCTCCAATTTATTTCATCAATGTCTTGTAGTTTTCAGCAAGAGATCTTTCACTTCCTTAGTTAAATTTATTTCTAAGAATTTTATTGTTTTCAATGTTATTGTAAATGGGATGATTTCTTTATTTCTTTTTCAGAATTTTTTTTGGTTTGTATATAGAAATGCTGCTGATTTTTGTATGTTAATTTTGTATCCTTCAAACATACTGAATTTGTTGGTTAGATCAAAGAGTTTTTTGGTTGAGTCTAGGATTTTCTATATGTAAAATCACCTTGTCTACAACTAGAGATAATTTCATTTTTTCCTTTCAAATTCTGATACCTGTTATTTCTTTTTCTTGCCTGATTCCTTTAGCAAGGATTTCCAATATTTTTGTTGAATAGGAGTGTTGAGAGTGGTCACCCTTGTCTTATTTCTTTTATCCTTTATTATTGACTGTGATGTTAGCTAAGAGTTTATCATATGTGGCCTCTACTATGTTGAGATAGTTCTTCCATGCCTAACTTGTTAAGACTTTAATCATGACTGGATGTTTGAATTTTGTCAAATGCTTTCTCTGTATCTACTGAGATGATCAGATGATTTTTAAATTCTATTTATGTGATGTATCACAGTGATTAATTTGTGTATGTTAAATCATACTTAGCATCCCAGAGATAAATACCACTTGATCATGGTGTACTAATCCTTTTAATGTGCTGCTGAATTCAGTTTGCTAGTATTTTACTGAGAATTTTTGCACCTATATTCATCAGGAATATGGGCCTCTAGTTTTTGTTTCTGTTTTATGTTCAGTTTGTTTTTTGTTTATTTGTTTGTTTGCTTGTTTTCCTGGCAGTGTCTCTGGTTTTTGTATCAGGAAAATGCTGACCTCATAAAGTGAATTTAGGAGAATTCCCTCCTCTTCAGTTTTTTGGAAGAATTTAAGAAGGATTGCTTTTTTGATTCTTCTTTAAATGTTTGGTAAAAAGCCATCCAGTTCTGGGGTTATTTTCATTGGGAGACTTTTGATTACTGATTTAATCTCCTTACTTTTAATTGATTTATTCACATTTTCTATTTTTTTTTTTTTTTTCTGATCCAGTCTTGGTAAGAATTCTTGGTAAGAATTCTTCCCTTTCTTTAGGCCATCCAGTTTGTTGGCATATAGTTTTTCATAGCAGCCTCTTTTGATACTTTATATTTCTGTCATATATGTTGTAAGGTCTCCTTTTTCATTTATAATTTTGTTGATTTGTTTCAGTTTCTCTGTTTTCCTTGGATGGCCAGTCTAAGGGTTGGTCAATTTTGTTCATTTTTTCAAAGAACCAAATATTAGTTTGTTTAATTTTTTTCTCTTTTTTCCCTATATTCTATTTCTTCTTTTTTTTTCCTGCTCTAATCTTTATTATTTTCTTTCTTCTGTTAACTTTGGGTTCAGTCTCTTCTTTTTTGAGTTACTTAAGGCATACTGATAAGTTGTTTATTTGGGATCTTTCTTGCTTCTTTTTTTTTTTTTTCTTGCTTCTTAATGTAGGTATTTATTGCTATAAACTTTCCTTTTAGAATAGCTTTTTCTGTATTCCATAAGTTCTGGTATGTTTTATTTCCATTTTTGTTTGTCTTAAGAAATTTTTTAAATTTCCTTTTTAATATCTTCTTTGATCCATTCATTGTTCAAGACAGTGTTGCATGTGTTCTTGAATTTTTTTCAATTTTCCTCTTGTTATTGATTTCTAGTTTCATGCCATTGTGATGAGAGAGGATATTTGGTCTGATTTCAGTCTTTTTGAAATTGCTAAGATCTATTTTGTGGCCTAACATATGGTCTATCCTAGAAAATGTTCCATGTGCACATGACATGAATGTGTATTCTGTTGTTGTTGAACAGAAAGTTCTGTATATGTCTGTCAGATCCACTTGACCTGTCATTTTTAAATATCCTGTTTCCTTGTTGATTTTCTGTCTGGTTGATATGTTTGTGGTAGAGAGTGGGGCATTAAAGTCCCTCTTATCTCTTGTTACCATTTTTAGTTTGAAGTCTTTTTTCTGCTGTAAGTATAGCTACCCCTGCCTTTTGCTGTTGTTTCCATTTATTTGAAATGTCTTTTTCTATCTCATCATTCTCAGTCTATGTGTGTCTTTAAGACTAATGTGAATCTCTTGTAGTCAGCATATTCTTGGATATTGGTTGTTTCCATTCAGCCATTCTGTCTTTTGCCTGGAATTTAATCCATTTATATTTAAATTGATTGTTAATAGGTAAGGACTTAGTATAGCCATTTTGTTAGTTTTTTGGTTTTTTGGTTGTTTTGTAGATCCATTGTTCCTGCTGTTGTTGTGCTTTGATGCTTTTTAGTTTCAGTATACTTTGACTGCTTATCAATGTTTTGTGTATGTAATTACTACAAGATTTTCCCTTGTGGTTACCATGGGATTTGCATAAAATGCCTTGAACTTATTAACATTATTTTAAATTAATAGCAACTTAACTTCAATAGAAGTCATATGCTTTAACTTTCACTTCTTTCCCTCCTCACATTTTAGGTGATCGCTGTTATAATTTACATGTATTGTGTACCAACTAAAAACATTATTGTATTTATGGTTATTTTTGCTATATTCATTTTTTTAACTTTTAAACTGAAACTGTGAGTTATGTATCACTATTACCATATTGCAAAATCTAAGACTATATATTTATCAATACCAGTAAGATTTATGCTAACTTTTTCGTGTTTTTATGATGTTAATTAATGTTCTTTTACTTCCTTCCACTCAAAGAACTCCTTTTTAGCATTTTCTATAAGGCAGGTCTGGTGGTCATGAACTCCCTTGGGTTTTGTTTGTAAAGGAGAGACTTTATCTCTCCTTTGTTTCCAAAGGACATCTTCACCAACTGTAGACTTCTTGGTTGATAGTTATTTTCCTTTAATATTTTGAATAAGTCATCTCATTCTCTTTTAGTCTGAAAAGTTTCTGTTGAGAAATCCACTGATAGTCTTATGGGCTTCTCTTGTATGTAACTTCTCTCTTTTCTCTTGCTACTCTTAAATTTTTCTTTGTGCTTGACTTTTAACAATTTTTTAAAAGATTTTATTTATTTATTTGACAGGCAAAGATCACAAGTAGGCAGAGAGACAGGCACAGAGAGAGAGGAGGAGGAAGCAGGCTCCCTGCTGAGCAGAGAGCCCAACATGGGGCTTGATCCCAGGACCCTGGGACCATGACCTGAGCTGAAGGCAGAGGCTTTAACCCACTGAGCCACCCAGGTGCCCCGACTTTTAACAATTTAATTATAATGTGTCTCAGCGTAGTCCTTTTGGGGTTCAACCTGTTTGAGATCCTTTGGGTCTCTTGAATCTAGAGGTCTATTTTTCTCCCCACGTTAGAGAAATTTTCAGCAATTATTGCTTTAAGTATACTTTTTATCCCATTCTCTTCCTCTTCTCTTTCTGGAATTTTCATAATGTGAATATTGTTTCGTTTTATTATTTCTATAATTCCTATTGGCTTTCTTCACTCTTTTTCATTTTTTTTATTTCCTTTTGGTCCTCTGTGTAATTACTAATGTCCTATGTCTTATTCTCCAGGTCTATGATTCTTTTTCTGCATCACCAAATCTACTTTTGAAATTCTCTTTTGAATTCTTCAATTCAGTTATTATATTTTTCAACTCTGGGGTTTATGTTTTGGTTTGCTTTGGTTTTCTATGATTGTATTTCTTTGTCAGGCTTCACATTTTGTTCACACATTGTTCTAATTTTGTTCAGTTATGTGTCTGTTTTCTTGTAGTTTACTAAACTTTCTTAAAAGGTTTCTGAATTTTTGACAGTTTATACATCTCCATATCTTTAAGGTCAGTTATTGGAGCTTTATTAGTCTCCTTTGATAGTAACATATTTACTTGACTTTTTTGTGTGTCCTTGAGTCCTTACATTGGTGTCTGTGCATTTAAGTAATGAGGTTCATCTTTCAGACTTTATAAGATTATTTTGGCAGAGACGGTTCTTTACCAGTCATCTCAGTTTTGTTTTCTGGGTGTATCTACCAGTAATTGGGCAGGTGCAGCCTGCTATTGTGGTCTCTTTGGGGGCAAGGCAACTATTCGGTTCTGAGGACAGGGATGTTGGGTGGTTTGCCACTATCAGAAAACAGTTGGATAGGACTGCTGATTTGGTGCCCCACCCAAATGAGGCTGTAGGATGGGTTCCATGGCAGCCTGAATTCTCTAGTTAGGTTTACTGAGTCATTAGGACTGGACACTATATTTAATAATAGATGGGGCTATGAATTTTCTACCCTGCCCTGGTAAGGGAGAAGCTGAGAGCTCAGTGCCTTAACAGCTCATTATTTGGGGGCCCAAATCAGGCCTGAGTGTACACTGAATTTTCTGATCAGGTAAGGCCACTAGTTTTTCTGTGCAGATGAGGTTAGCCATGGGCTGCTATATGTTCAAGTGCCATTTTGCATAGGGCCGTTGAGTGGGCTATGCAATTGCCTGTGAACTCTTGTTAGGTTCCTTGGTCAGACAGACTGAAGTTGTATTCAGCAGTGAATGGGACTATGAATTAGATTCCCTGCCTGTGTGCAGTGGGAGAAGCAGTTCTAAAACCAATAAAGCTCTTTGTTATCTTACCTCAGGCTGAGCTGCACCTCAAGTTCCCTGGCCAAACAGGACCACTAGCTTTGCTCTTCAAACGATTAGCTCTGTCTGTCCTTCTCTTGGTTTGGGTGCCCCTAGGCTGCACACGTTCAGGTGTTTTCACTAGCCCTTCTGGTCAAATGGGGCTGGAAGACACCCTCCACAGTGGATGGGGCTAGGCCTCAGCCTCCTTGGCTTGACAGGAGGATCTGCCACAGGCTACTCTCAATTTCCCAAAAAGACTCTCTGGTTGGGGTGCACTGAGATCTGTACTAGGCCTCAGTTATGTATTAATCCCTGTGTCTAGCACATGAAGACTCCATGCCTGGTAATGGCTTTGCTCTGGGAACTATCAGCTCTATCTACCCACCTGTGGGCCTCTGTGCTGCTGAGCCACACAGCTTCCAGGAATTACCACCAACCTTTCTCATCTGATGGCGCTGGAAGGCCCTCTTTGTAGTGGATGGGGCTGTAACTAAGCATCTTGCCTGGGTGGGGGCAAACTGGCTCTAGGATCAGCAAACCCCTTATTAGAGGATCCTACTCAGGCAAAACAGCATTCTGCTGAGTTCCCTGGTCAGAGTGCACCAGTGTGGTTCTGCAGATGAACAAAGCCAATAATGAGATTAATACTTGGGCAGTTGCAGGCATGAAATCAGTCCACCAAGATCCCTGTACTGGTTGTTGCAAGTCCCTCTCCACTTCTCCATCACAAATTCTCAGTGGCTGGGCCCTACAGATTCCCCTGCAATCTCTATGGGGCACAATCAGGATAGGGGCTCCCACAAAGTGACCCACAGTGCTAGAGGAGGCTGCTTGCCCCCCACATTCTCTTTTTCCACTGCAGAACTGGAGGCTCAGGGGAGGATTCCACTCATGGTGCTGCACTGGCCTATGTTGTGATGTCTTATTTTTGAATAGATGCTAGCTGTTCTTGTGAGAGGGTGCAAAGTCAGGAATGACTTATGTCACCATCTTGGCAACATTACTCCTCAATTTAATTCTTAATTCTGCCTGCATCTAAACTGGCCTTTGAGAACCTCAAGCTCCAAAAATAAGGGCATAAGTTTTAGGCTTATGTTAGCATCTGTTATTGGTGGGCTAGTTAAGAAGGGGACAGAAGCAGAATTGGAATCTTGTTGGGTATGTATTTACTCTTTTGTGTTTCTCCTCAAATATTTGTCTATTCTACCTTTGCCAAGTCTATTTGCCTTTTCCTTGGAGTCATTAAGAAACAAAGCGTGTTACTGTGCTGTTTGAGGCTTAACGGGTTTTGAGGTTTACAGATCCCAAAATCCTGCAGAGACACAGGTCTTGCTGGTAGCACTTGGACACAAGAAGATTGAAAATCAGAATGAATTGACAGTCAAATTTCTTTGTCAGAACCAGCAAAAACCTAGGTGTTACCTTTAAGAGAAAGAATAGCACATAATCTGAGTTTGAAACATGATTTATGCCAGGGAAATAACAAACTGTTCATGGGGTGTAAGTTTTTTTGTTTTTTTTTTTTTTTGCTGTTTTGTTTTGTTTTGTTTTGTTTTGTTTTCAACACTCGAGACAAGATGGAAGCACAGCCTCAGTCCTAAGCAAGGTTTCTAAAAAAAGAAAGAGTAAAATCTATTCCTGTACTTCCAGCTGTAAGTTCCAAGTGAAATGATTGAAAAATCTAAACAAAACCAATGTGAAATTCATTGTAAAGCCAAGGCTTTCTATCACCATGTCTGGTTCAAAAGTGAGTTGTTATAGCAACAGGAGAAAAGTAAATGAGCATTTCACATTGTAAAATTATGCCTGCCTCTGTTCTAAACAGTACCGTCCATGCAGTCAAATGAGCCCAAGTCATTTAAAGGAGAAGAATTCCATTTTAATTGTTAAGACTTGCACCAAACCTACCTTTAAAACCCAAAGTTCATTTCAATTAACCTTATTCCCCAAATCGATATAATAAATTCTCTGGTAGGATGAGACCATGCAACATCCTGTCTGATGAAGATGACCTCAGGAAAATATGGTGCCATGGATTTCAGCGCTGAAGAATAGCCAAAGTGCTGAGTGGCACTGAGCTCATACCACAGTACACAGAGCCTTTCACCTCTAAATCATTGTTTTTAATCCAGTATAGATTGGAAGCAGGCGAGTGACCTTGCTTTTTAACACTTGTTCGCTGACCTGTATTAAATTGGATGTTGATCTGGGTCCAGCTTCAAATACATGTCTACACAGTGGACATTTTCTGAGCCCCACACCGGCTTTCAAGAAATTGGGCTGAATGAAATAAGAGAGGATTTTTCAGCTCTGTGTCTGTTTTTTCCTCTTGTATAGATAGCCCCTCCATGACTGCAATGGAGTATTTATAGGGAGATTTTTTTGGACGGGTGATTATGTCTTAGTCACCTCATAAGGAGACTATCTCAAGACTAACACATTTCTGTTTAGTTAAGTATTTATAATTATCAATGTTGCAGATTATCACACTTAAATTAATTTGTAAATATGTAAAACAACAAGGGAGAGAAAACCAACCCTTAGTCCCTAAGAGCAACCCTCCCACAAAGCCTCAGGCAAATTTTAATTATTAGCTATAACTGATCTGTATAATTAGCCTGGGTTAATATCCCCTAATGTCTTTCTATTTAAAGACACAGACACACTATTTATATACCCAGACAAGTTTGCCATTCTGAAAAATCATCTCCATTTCAGCAATGAGAAGCACCAAGCCGGTAAACAGACTGGTGATTTGGGACTGTAAGGGCAACCAAGATTCATAAAGACCTCACCAGAGGAGTCTCATTGTGTGAACAAGAGCAGAGAAAGGAAGAGAGTCAACCCAAATGCATCGATCATGGGTGAATTTAGCCCCCTTCGGACCTCCCGCATTTGTGAGGGCAAGAAGTAACTTCCTCTCACAGTTCCTGGTCTTACTGACATCAGTAGAATTGGCCTGCTCCTATGCCCCTGTACCTTAACATGGCTGATGAGCTGAGTCATCTAGGAGGAAAGAGGATCTCTGGCTCCACTCATGTGATTTTGATTAAGCAAGCCTGGGAGAGGGTTCAGGAACCTGAACTTTTAACATGCTCCCCAAGCTATTACGATGATCATCAAGACTTGGATAGCATCACTGAATCACTTAATCTTGGGAGGAGTGTAGGGCCAAGAAGGAGTTCCATCCATTCATCTGGGAAGTCAGCCCCAGACACTGGCTGAAACTTCTGCAAAAGATCCTAAAAGCACCCCATCCAACCCCATATGTTTCTTTTCATAGGCAGTCCTTCCAGTATGTCTAATACTGGTTTGCATAAATCTGAAACATATTGATATAATCATATAACTTCTAAAGAGAAGACAGGGCAAAACCAAAACACCATATCCTGGACCACTGAGCCCTTCCTGAGACCCTCTGTTTAAAATTTCTTGTATTCTGTTCTGCTCCTCATTCTGCTTTAGCCAAAATCTTGACTGCACAAAGTACTTGTGTTGTTGTTTGGCTCTAATCTTTCCCCAGATCTTTGCTTGGCTGCCAGTGTCTCTTTCATCAGATCCCAACTTATATCTCACTTCCTTGAGTGATCTCAGGCACTCCATCTGAGGTAGGCTCTTGTCCCACTACCCTCTTTCCTCCTCCTCCAGGTTGGACTTTCCTTTTTAAGACACCATTTCCTTACTTCCCAGTTCTTATCATATTACATAAATGTCCTATGTGTTATTTCTTGTCTGTTGATTATTCCTCTTTACCAACTAAAATGTAAAGTCCATAAGGTCAGGAACTAATGGTTGCTGTGGCTCTTGCCAGCATCACATCATACAGCCAGTTAAGCCATTAGACCCAGGCTAGCCACCTCTGGGACTCTCTACCACACGACAGCAGAGATGTGACACTATCTTTCAATCTCACTTTCATGCTCATAGAACAGATGTAGTCATCATGAGTGTATAAGTTCTGAGTGATAAATGAAGATAACTGTGAAAATTCTACTAGAGTTCACGGAGTATTTAGCCTTTTTTCTTATTCTTTTGTAATAAGAAGAAATTCTTTTGGGGTCATTTCCCATCTTTTAGTCCAGGGATATTCTTTGTCTGCATTATAGTTTTTACACTGGCCCAGCCTACTGACAAGAGCATTAACAAAAATAACCTTAGGGGCGCATACAGTTAAAACAAGGAAAAGAACATTTAAATGACAGGGCATATGGATGTAAGAGAAACTGGAATAGAAGAGGAACTGGAACAGACTAGCCACGCATTATTGGAATGTATTTGTTAAATAGCAGGTGCTTCTAACTCTAAAACCCCAAGAAGCCCTTATTTATACAACTGGACGTTCATGTTCAAGTTATTTTAAATTCAGATTTTTCTTTAAACATTTCTAGTAATCTCCTCTTGTTTGCTTTCCCAAAGCCTTATTCTTCTTCACAACCCCCCTCCAAATTTTTTTCCTTAATTTTTTTTTTTTTTGCAAGAGAACTGCAAAAGAGTTGACACTTGGCATGTGGTGATTCAAAAAATACACTGTCCCTTCTCACCACCCCTGATGTCTTTATCTGACAAAATCCATATGCTGTGTGATCACCATGGCAACTAAGTAGGATTGTAATTGCAACCCTGGAAAGCTAATTTTTTCACTCAAATTGTGGCGTACGTTTAACCTGTCTGAAGTTTCAACAAACCATCTTTTAATGACAAGTGTTTTGAAAGGTCTAATTTAGTCTGTTTGTTTGAAGGCACATTTCTTCCTTTTTTTAACTTAATAAATTAGCTCTAAAAGGGGAGCACAGAGGCTGCAATATTTTCTGACCTTACCTTACAAAATCATACCTGATCATTTTATAGCAATGAAATCTAAACGTATGACTCTTTCTGAAAGCTACACAGACATTAGAATCCTCACACTCTGTGGTGAGAACCAGATATGTCTCTATGGAGATACAACCACACAGACAAACAGTTCTTAAGGTCCAAATTCCACTCTTTTCTCCTGCCTCACATTAAGGAAATGCTGCCTCTCCTGTGACCAATGACACAGGTATTCAGGTTAAGTAGCTATTAAAGTTTCTCATGTAGGCAAACCATAAGAGACTCTTAACTCTAGGAAAGAGGGTTGCTGAAGGGGAGGTGAGTGCGGGTATGGGGTAACTGGGGGATGGGCATTAAGATGGGCACTTGATGTCATAAGCACTGGTTGTTATCTTCAACTGATGAATCACTAAATTCTACCACTGCAACTAATAATACACTATATGTTAGTGAAATTGAATTTAATTTTTTTAAAGAATTTCTCATGCAATGAACTTCAGCTTAGGCAAAAATTTCCTCTGTGCTCTGGTTCACAGTAATTTCTAAAGTGGCTATGCCTTATTTTTCTGGATATGTAAATGAAGGATTCTAGGCAGTGGGTTCTTTCTTGGGCTACCAGTTCCTAAGAACCCTTCTTCTGGTGATCCCTCTCGTCTTCTTTCCCAGTCTTCTGCCCACAAACCCAGGGATAACTCAGGTTCAGAAGATACTCTCCCAACTACCCCTGGTTTCTCCTCACTTGGACATCTTATCCAAGCCCCAAAACCTCTTTTTCCTTCAACCTTCTATTTCTATAAACAAAGGCCAGAAAATGTGCCAATAAATTCTGGTTACATGCCATACCTCATGGCTCTCCAAAGCTAGAACACAGAAATAACTTCCTGTTTGAATGGAGAAAAGAGAAATTGGAAAGTATGGGAAAAGTGATAACTAATTTTACTGGTTTTCTATTACTTCTGTAACACATTACCACAAACTAAATGGCTTAAAACAACCCAAATTATTGTCTCACACATCTGTAGGTCAGAAGTCCTGGTGGGTTCAGCTGGTTCTTCTGCTCTGAACCTCACAAGGCCAGAATCAAGATGTTGCCCATTCTGGGTCTTATGTGGAATCCCTGGGGGTGGGATGAGGTCATCTGTTTCTAGGCTCATTTACACTTTGGGCACAAATGAGTTCCACGTGGCTATAGGTCTTACTTTCCTTCCCAGCTGACAGTCTGATATTATTCCCAGCTTTTAGAGGTGGCTCACATGCTCTAGATCATGGCTTCCTTTATCTCCAAACCCAGCAGCCCTGGGCCTAGTCCCTCCCACATTGTGAATCTCTTTTACTTCCTCTTCTGATATATCTTCTGCTTGCAAATAGAGAAAGTCCTCTGCTATAAGATTGGGTGCATCCAATAATCTATGTTAATCTCCTGATTTTTAAGGGTCATAACTTTAATTATGACTTTAACTTTAACTTCCCTAATTTTGTCATGTAATTGAACAGAACTGTGGTGTGTCACCAAAGGGTGGAGGGTTTGGGTGTCAAAATTATGACTACCCGCAAATTTATATCTCAAAATGTGGCCAATCACATTGCTATTCCTGTAGTCCAATTTCAACCCCAGCTAATAGGGAAACCCTGAAGATATAAGTAAAGAGATGGTAGATGAAAAATACCTAAAACACATGCCAAGGTGGGGATCTAGTGAAAACTATAAAAGTTTTCAATAGAGAAAATACTACACATTCTCAGGCAAAAGAGGTGACCTAGATCCATTTCCCTCCAGTCCTTATCCAAAGATGGTATCATCTCTTTTCCAACGAGGCCACAGCAGGGCCAAGACTGTGGCAGGGACTATTGAGAGCAAAATCCCTGAGCATGAGCTGTGTGTTGGGCCCATGAGGAGTCAGCCCAAGGATGTCAAGCTCTACTCATTGCTGATGCCAGCCCAGGAATGGAAAGACAACACCACAAAAATGGACATCCAAAAGATACCGGAGAGATGGGCAGACAGAAGGGGAATACAGTTTATAAAGACTCCATTAAAAAAAAATTCATTAAAGTACATTTGAAGATCTAATTAACTTTATTAAGTGATTCATGAAACAGGCAGCATTCCATCTAGCAAGTAGAGGGGAGCTCTGAGAAGTTGTATAAAGTGGAAGGCCTCTATAGGAAGGAGGGTGGATCCAGAAAGTTATTAGCAAAAGAAAATGATTGTTCCAGGCCTGGTCACCTTCCCTGAAAGTCTTTAGGTGGATTCCTTATCTTTCTTTGGAGGATAGAGAGGGCCCATGTGATAGGTAACTGCACTGGTGCTTATCAGAAAACTCCTGATTGAATAGCTGAGTTACATTTCTGGGGGAAGGTTGAAAATGCAAGTAGGTTAGGTATTGAGACCCTGGTGACCCGGTCAAAGTGACACTATTTTGGGCCTGTGGTTTCTTTCCAAGGATTCTTTGAAATATATATTTTTAGCAATGTGCATGTCTTAATGCACAGGATTAATGTGAATAGAAGCAGATGTAAGATCCCAATTAACCTTGGTGACTTTCCTGTACAGAAAGACCACTTTAATCTTAATGCCAGCTGATGACCTTGACCTATATCTTCAGAACCCACTAACCTGCAGGATGGGGTTCCCTCAGTTACATGATGGCATTGAGCCAACTTAGCTTGAGAACACTGAGGCTGAAAAGGAGAGGAGCCCATGGATGGGAACAGTGCAGTATCCACATTCTTTCACTTAAGAATTGAGTCCGTAAATTAGAAACTTGAAAGTAGAGGCCAATGTGTTCTCAGGACAGTTATTAAAATTGCTTTTTCAGTGTTGGCCTACCCAGTATTACAAAGTTGTTTTTGTAGGAAAGAAAGTAATTCATGTTTCAGATCTGCTGTCATTATAAAAGAAGTCACAGCTACAAGTCTAGACATTTATGACTATTTCACAAGGACTTGTCCTTATGAAATAATCATTGTTTTATGCCAGCTGTGGTTTATTGATCTGATATGTGCCTGAAATTATTTAGATAGAGGGAATAGGGCTCTCTTCTTTTTCCAGCATACAGAGAAAAAAATGTCCTAGGCTTCTGCAAATATAATAAGCATCTGATATTGGAAACACATTAGGGTTGTATTTTTCATTTATTAAAATCAGTTTAAAATATGCTCCAAATTCAGTTTTTACTCCCCTCTCTCCTCTTTATAAAGAAAATAACTTTTCCTCAATTGTCTTCAGTTGTCAG
Source organism: Pteronura brasiliensis (assembly GCA_004024605.1). Lineage (NCBI taxonomy): Eukaryota > Metazoa > Chordata > Mammalia > Carnivora > Mustelidae > Pteronura > Pteronura brasiliensis. Next base: position 2,487 of record PJEN01008503.1, on the reverse strand, counting down.
TAATTTCTGTTTTTACAAAATAAGGGAGAAGAAGAAGAAGGAAAAGAGCAAGAGGAAGAAAGAGGGAGGATGAGAGGAGAAGGGAAGGGAGAAAAGGAGAAGAAATTCTTTACAGTTAACTGGATTTTATAAATCTGTGAACAGATAGCTCCATTTCCCTCCAGCCCCTATGAGCAGGTATCTCATAGGAGGGAACACAAGGATTTAAATATTTATGGCAATGACTGTAGGGTCACCAGCTAGTGAGGACTGGCCTAGAGGAAAAATTCTTATGTTCTGTAGCCTCAGCTTTCCATGGTACTTCCATGATTCATTGTCTTATAACCAAATAATTTGGGGGGTAGTTCATGGCAGAGGTCTCTAGCTATGTATCATTTTTATATACTCTAAGAATTACTTCTTTCTGTTTTATAGATGAAAATGTTAAGTGTAGCTTTCAGGTGCTAATGTATTACATCTGTTAATATTGATAGAAAAGTATGCCCTTTGTGACTCAATATTAGCCTTTAATATTTATTTTATTGCTTATTCAGGATATTTCAGTGAACTACACATTTCCTGTTGGTGTAGGTTGATGGCATTCTTCATGGCTTTGCCTTACTAAAACTAGCTGGCTGTTGTCAGACAGTGTAGTCCATCCACCACGGTATAAGGATAAGGAGGACTCATGCATGAGAAGCCTGTATTGGCTGGTTAATCTCTGATGCTTTCCCCAAACACTGCAGTTTGCCAGAATTAGATTTTGGACATCCTTTTGCCTCATGTGAGGTGTCTTCTTTCTTTGGTTATTGCAGAAACTGAGTCCTAAAATGTTATTATATATTGGATAAAAAATGCTTCCCCAACCCAGGTCATAAAACAGTTCCTATGTCATCTTCCAAAAGTTCTGTAATTTGGGTTCCATTTTAAGTTTTTAATCCACCTGAAATTGATGTGTGTTTATGGTATGAGGTTAGGATCTAATGCAATTTTTTTAGATGACTAATGACTTTTGTTTAAAAGTTGTGTTCTGGGCACATGGGTGGCTCAGTTGTTTAAACTTCCAACTCTTGGTTTTGGCTCAGGTCATGATCTCATGGGTCCTGACACTGAGCCCCTCAAGATCCACACTTATCGGGGAGTCTGCTCAAAGATTCTCTCCATCTGCCCCTTCCCCCACACTCTTTCTGAAATAAATATAAATAAACAAACAAACCTTTAAAAAAATAGACAAACAAAAAAAAGATCGTGTTCTGCCCATTAATCAGCACCACCAGCTGTGAAATAAGTCAGGTCTCCTGGCTATGTGCTCCCAAACCACCCAATCTCAGTATATTTTATAACAATCCCTGAATTCTCATAAACCTGAGTTCCCCGCTCTTTCTTTACTCTTTTTTAAGAACTGTCTTAACTTTTCTTAACCCTTTCTTCCTCCATATACATTTTAAAATCAGTTTACTTTATTCTTTTATTCTACACACACAGAAAGAAATCCCTGCTCGGGTTTGCATGGGAATTTTGATTGGAATTGAATCAATAAGTCAGTTTGTTAAGAATTAGCCTCATAATGATTTTGAGTCATGCTATCTCTGAACAGAGTATATCTTTTGGTGGGTGTGGGAAAGGAAGTCTTTCCTGGGGAAATTTTAGGAAGTCTTTTGGAAAATTTTATTTAAAAATTTTCTCCTTAACCTAGAAAAGTAGCTAGATTTATTCTTGGGATATTTGTATTTTTGATATTATTATAAATGGTATCTTTTTTTAAAAAATGATTTGTTTATTTATTTATTTATTTATTTATTTATTTATTTGAGAGAAAGAGAGAACACATAAACATGGGGAGGAGCAGAGGGAGAGGAAAAGAGAAATTGTAGCAGACTCCACCACTGAGCGTGGAGCCATCACAGGGCTTGATCTCAAGACCCTGAAATCATGACCTGAACTGAAACCAAGAGCAGGTCACTCAACCAACTTCACCCCCCAGACACCCTAAAAATGGTATCTTTTTAAATTACTCCCTGATGGGGATGCCTGGCTGGCTCAGTCTTAGAGCATGCAACTCTTAATCTTGGGGTTGTGAGCTTGAGCCCCACATTGGGTATGGAAATTACTTAAAAATAAAGGCTAAAAAAAAATTCCCTGATGTATAGAAGAAATGTAATTGATACATTTATCTAAGTAACTCCAAGAAATCTAAATTATGCAAAAATTCACTAAACTTAGTAACTATGATACTTTATTTGTAATTCCTTGGGATTTTTGATATAGATAATTTTATCATCAGCCTGTAATGACAACTTTTTTTTTAATTTTTATTATCATTTTTTTAATTTATTTTCAGCATAACAGTATTCATTGTTTTTGTACCACACCCAGTGCTCCATGCAGTCCGTGCCCTCTCTAATACCCACCACCTGGTTCCCCCAACCTCCCACCCCCCACCTCTTCAAACCCTTCAGATTGTTTTTCAGAGTCCATAGTCTCTCATTGTTCACCTCCCCTTCCAAT
>PJEN01008502.1:0-87525 GCA_004024605.1 Pteronura brasiliensis | reverse complement strand
CAGGCTGGAGAAGCAGAGCGCACGGGCGCTGTGCCACTGGGGGGTGGGGGGGAGGGCCTCCCTGACCCGAGCAGGGCTCATCCCCACACAAGCAGAATGCTCCTTTCTTTCTCAGAGATGAGCAACCAAAAGCAGGAGCTCCTGATCCAATAGGGAGGGGCTTGGCCCCGCAGGGGACATTCTGGCAAGGTCTGGAGATATTTTTGGTTGTCACAACTGGAGAAGAGGCATCTGGTGGGTGGGGTCCCCAGATGCTGCTGAACATTGGACGGTGGGGGTTGCAGGACAGCTCCCACAGCAAAGCTGTGGATGACTTGAGATGCCGGTGAGCCTAGGTTGAGAAGCCCTGGTCTATCCAAAGAAAACAATGAGATAAAAAGGAAGAAAAGCCCAGAAAAACACACTGAAAATGGAAAACACCAAAAATGTTGGCATGGGGCAGATAAAAATTATGGCCAAATATGTCACCATCAATTAATGATGAATTAGTTGCCTTTATAAAAGAAGAGTTTGAAGCAGAAATACAAAGGACGAAATGGCCTAAAGGAATGAACATTGCATACATCCGACAGACAAAGGCAAACAGGCTAACCTCATCTATGTGAAGACAAAGGTTGGTGCACAGAACAAATATCTCATATAGTTTATACTGTAGACAATGTGGGCTGGAAACACAGCTGGAGCAAGCTACCCCGGAAACTTGAGAATGGAAGGGTTGCCCAGAGGGTACCACATAAATAAAAACACGCAGGAGAATGTGGTGATGGTCACAAGTTCCAGATCAGAGAAAGTTCATCTTTGCTTCCCATTTTATGCCAAAAGATTTCCAGAGAGATGAAGAATTTAAACATTAAAAAGAAAAGAAATAAAACAAGCTTGGCTTTGGGGGGAGGCCCTTCTAAACATGAGACAATATCCGGGAGAGAGAAATGAGTCCAACTACACAGGATTTTAGATTATTCCGTACCCTATACACACGCTAGAAACACACGTGAGACGCAAGACCAAATACAAGACTGGGAAAGCTTGCGTTGCAACTCACAACCCAAAAGTCAGCAGTGCGGCTAATTAAGTAGTCGATCCACTAACCACTACTGAACGTCTGCTGTGTGCTGGGCTCTGCTGAATACTGGGGAGGAAATAACGAATAAACAAAGTTCTCGTTCTGCTGAGACTTATGTTCTATGAACAGTCACCGTAGACAGCCCAGTAAACGTGGTGTTGTGAAGACGGACGACACTGGGTGTGCGGCAGAGACAGAGACGGAGTCAAAAAGGCATTAGTGGTTGGGGTAAGGACCAGCTCACTCCCGAGGGGCGTTTGAGCAGCAGGCTTCCAGCTGGAAGGAAAGACAAGTGCAAAGGCCCTGAGGAGGGTATTTCGGGGCATGTTTGGGGAACATCAGGAATTTAACAGACGTGGCAGTGAGCCACAGGACCAGTGGTAAGAAATGAATTTTGAGAGGTCACCCCAGGCCAGCTCATGTGGAGTTTCTGGACTGTGGTAAGACTATCTGCTTAATTCTATGCCGGCCTGCAATGGGAAGCCAGCAGAGAAAGAGGATGGGCAAATTGTTCTTTTAAAGTTTCGCATTTTTAATGTTTTTATTTTGAAATGATTCTAAATTCACAGGAAGTTTCAAAAGTAGTGCAGGACGCCCGTGGGAATGGCCAAATCCGGAACCTGACGGCGCCATGCACTGGTGAGGCTGAGGAGGGGTGGAACGCTTGTTCGCGGCTGTGGGAACGCGTGTGGGACGGCCGCCTGGAAGCCAGGCCGGCGCTTCCCCACAGAACCACACACCCCATCCAGCATCGCTCCTTGGCATTGACCCGAAGGAGTGAACACTTACGTCCACACAAAAACCTGCACACGGACTTTATTCACAACTGCCCAAACTGGGGCGCCACCAAGACACCCTTCGCGGGCACGGAGAGACACACTTGAGTGTGTCCAGATGGGATTTCATTCCGCACCACGAGGACACGAGCCAGGAGACCTTAAGACCGTATGACCAGGGGACAGCAGCCATGGGACGTGCTGGGAAAGGCAAAGCCAGAAACCGTAAAAAGACATGTTGTTGCCGGGCTGGGAGGAGACGAACAGGCAGAGGATTTTTAGGGCCATGGAAATAGGATATGATGGTGATGGATATAGGCCATCCAGTGTTTATCTAAACTCGAGGTACATACAGCACCGAGCGCGAACCCTGAGGGAAAATGTGGATTTGGGGTGATTGCTAAGTGTCAGTGTGGGTTCATCCTGGGTAAAAATGTGGTCATTCTGGTGAGTGATTTGATGATGTGGTCACCGTGCTTGTATAGAGGCAGAGGCTCTGGGGGAACCTCTGGATTTCCCTCTCAATTTGGCTGTGAACGTAAAATCGCACTAAAAAAATGAAGTCTTAAAATATAGTTTTAAGAGTGACCTGGTGTCCCCTTTGCTCAGTTTCTTTTTTTTTCTTTCTTTTTTTTTTTTTTAAGATTTTGTTTATTTATTTGACAGAGATCAGTAGGCAGAGAGGCAGGCAGGTGGGGGTGGGGGAAGCAGGCTCCCTGCCAAGCAGAGAGCCCGACACGGGGCTCGATCCCCGGACCCTGGGATCATGACCCAAGCTGAAGGCAGAGGCCCTAACCCACTGAGCCACCCAGGCGCCCCGCCCTTTGCTCAGTTTCTGTCAGTTGTCACATCCCGTGTAATTACAGGAGGGGTTCAGAAGCAGGCGTTGATGTGGGTGCTGTGTGGACAGCCCCAGCCCTGAAGAGCTCCCCACCACCCAGATCTGGAATGTTCCCTCACCACCACACGTAACCACTTCCCTGTTCTCCGTCCCTGCGGTCCCGTCATTCTGAAGATGTTGCATCAATGGAATCCTGCAGTTTGCTGAGACTGGCTTTTCTCACTCAGCAGAACGCCCTTGAGACCGGTCAAGGTTGCCGTGTGCCTTACTAGTGCGTTCTGTCTGATTCTGCCCAGTCTGTCCCGTGGCGCGTGTGTACCCCACGGACAGACCCTGGGCTTGTTTCCAGTGTTGGGCTTTTCCGAACATCCCCCTTCGGGTGGAATTATATTCCAAGGTGTCCCCCTGGCTGCTCCGTGGGGGATGCAGTGGGTGAAGCCACCATGACCACCCGGGCAGAGGTGACCGTGACCTCAGCAGCTGGAGTGGCAGGGGTGGGGGTTGAGGGGTGGGCTCTTTGGTTGGAGGCACCGAAGAAGGAGACTTCGAGCGACTGGGTGCAAAGCATTCCCTGTTAGTGGGAAAGAGAGTTTTCGGGTGGGGGTGGTGGGGCAGACCCTGGGTCTGGGCTCCCGTGAGCTGTCCAGTGAGATGCCGAATCGACAGCCATCATGGGCGAGTGCAGATAGAAAAGCAGGTCTGGGTCCTCTGGTCCTCCCGCTCCTAGGACCTGCTGCTGGAGGAGGAATACCCCCTGGAGAAGGGGCTTCTCACTCACACACAAACCCGTGACATTCCGTATCCGCCTGTTGGAAAGATGGGACAAGCCTGTAGTAACCAGGGCTTCAGAACAGGTTAATTCTCTTCTCTTCCCCTGGAAAGATACTTCAGAATGTAAAATGGGAAAATTGATTTTAAAAAACCCTCTTTGACACAGTGATGTGGCCCAGAGGGTTGGTTCCATCCAACAGTCAGTGGACCTTCCCTTGACCTGGCTTCACCCCCATTCCCAGACTCTCCAGAGGCCCCCCCGGAAAGCTGGCACGGCCATCGTGCTGTGATGCGTGGAGAACAGCCCGGCCTTGGCCCTCACCTGACGCCAAGTGTCCGGCCATTTTTCAACAGACAAACTCTGTGCAGCGCTGGAATGTAGGGTGTCCCGTGGTCAATCCCGAATCAGTGTGGTCTCGGACTCAGTCATGGTGGGGAACACCTAAGAAGATGTTTCCTTATGGTCACCCTCCTTTCAAGAACTGATGTTTTCTTTCTGCACTTAAGGCCTCCAAAGGAAAGAAAGTAAGCGTCATGATTTCAAGAGAAACAGGAGAATTTTATTTGTAGCTGAGATGATTCTCGATGTGGAAAACCCATGGTTATTCACTAAAAACCTACCAGGACTAACAAGAAGAAAGAGTTGTCTAAAAACATACAAAATCAGTATCTTCTTACAAACCAGGGATGGCTGGTTAGAAGACTTACCGGTGAAAAAAAAAATTTAAAAAATTAAATCTATTCTACCACTAGAGGAAAAAGCTTTCTAAAATGTGCAGGAACTTTATGAAGAAAATAACTGTCTTAAGATCCAAAAAGAAGGATATAAAACGCGGCCCAGGGTGCGGGCCCAGTTCGGGTTCAAAGTGCACGCATACGCGTTGTTCTGCACAGAGAGCGGCCCGGAAAGCGCGGCCTCAAGGAAGCACCACGTTCTGTTTCTTCTGTTTCTTGAGGGCAGGCGGGTCCCATGATCTGCAGGTTTTGGGTCGCGTTTTGCTCGTCCTCTACTGTTCCTGCTCTTTATACAGTGAACGTTATTGCGTAGTAGAATCAGAGCTAGAAAGGGAAGACAGTACTTAAAAGGTTCTCTGTGCATTTTGAGTGTGACGTTTCCTGTTCGCTGTTTTGGCCCAAGTAAACGTCAGTTATGAACTAAACGTCAGAGATGTCAGCCACGGCAACGGTCTTCCCAGCCAGCTCCTCCTCGTTGTCAGGAGCAGTGGCCTTGACAGAATGTTCTGGTGACCTGTTTGCTCGTCCCCAGCACGTCCCCAAGCTGGAGACAGCCCGACTGTCCACGGCTGAGTTCCGTAAGGTGCGGCATGTCAAGACCATGGATTTCCATGTGGACGTCACGGAAGAGGGTTGTCTACACTCCGGACGTGGACACATGGCCAAGCCCGTGTGCGGACTGAAGAAAGCAAGCGGCGGAGCCGAACGTATCCTCGGAGCCCCGTTGTATGAAAACCGCGTGTACACCCTTACAAGTAGACATCCCCATCTGTGTGTGCGTTTGTGGGACGTGTCTGAGAGGACGCGGCCCCTATGCGGGGGGACCCCGGAGAGGGGGTCCGTGCTCTGTGTCACGCTCTTCCCTACTTGGAAACACAACAAGCTATTCGTTTCACAATTCAACACTCTTTAAGCAAAAAACAATGAACAAAAGCTGCTCTTCTTGGCTCCTGTCCTCGTCCGTCCTTGTTCTCGGGGTCCTGCCATCTCTGAAGGTGCCCTCCCGGGGGGACTGCAGCGCCAGCACTCACGGTCCCCTCGAAGTCCACGGCAGCTGGAAGGACACTGGCCTGGACATCAGGAGCAGTGGAATCTGCTTCTTAACGATCACAGAACACCCAGAAACCCCTTCTGCTTTCTGAACCTCAGCTTCCCCATCTGGGAAATGGGTGTGTTGTTCTGTCTGTGGTGTCACCGGGTCCGCCCATGCCATCATAGCCCAGGATGCTGGCCTCAGACTGACCTCTCTGAGAATGGCACGTCCTTCTGGGGCGACGCGGGGTTTCATTAACCCCCTTGTTCCAGCTGCACAGGAGCCCTGGTTCCTCTACTATCCATACAGTGATCAGACACTGACGGGTGCCTGTTTGTGTGGATGGGGGGGAAGACTGGGGTGGGGGGCACCCCGGGGGAGCAGAGGCCCAGGGCATCGGCGGGCAGACTGAGGGGAGCCAGGCTCTGCTGGAGGAGACTCCAAAATCCTGTCAGTCTGGGCTCCCCGGTGAACAGCCAGGAGAGGAGGACACCTGAGTGGTGAGGAGGCAGCCTGGCCTGATGGAAAGGGGCCGGGACTAGAAGCCACAACAAGTCAGGGGGACACTCATTTCCCCCTTGCAAGCATAAACCTTCAGGTGTGTCCCTCTGTTTCTGGGGTGATAGGGATCAGACCTATAGGGTGTGTACAGGGCAACAACCCACAGATGGGGGGGGCTGGAAGCCATCTTTCATGACTACCACCTGTAGGATCCAGCTTCAAGGTCAGGAGGTCAGGGACAAAGTCATTCCCACCTGGGCCCAGAAGGAGATCATGGGTCTGCCCCGAGCCTCTGGCCACTGCCCCCTGATATTTCCATCAGTGGGAGATACATTATTTGCAAAGCTCGCAACATGGACTTCTCTGTCCCATGCCAACAAGGTAGCCCCACGCAGCCTCCCCAGGTGCAGGGCTGGTGCAGTGCCGTGAGTGGGGCCGCTCACCCGCATGCTGGCTCTGCCAGGAGGGGTGGCAGGTGGGGTCCTGCCCTGTGTGCATGCAGCCCTCCATGGTGAGGTCGGTGCAGGGGATTGTGTGTGTTTCCCCAACAAGACCCGTTCCTCACACTCATCCCAGGGTCAGGCTGTCCACGAGCAGGCCCTTTCTGCAGAATTCATCCATGCCAGAGCAGCGCCCTGACATGCGGGAGGGACCCAGTGCCCGGGAGCGATTAGCCTCTTCTGTGCGCAGGGACCAAGCTTGCGGGAAGCCGTGAGCTGTCTTTGGTCCTGGAGCAGGAACTAGGGAGCGACGTCATGAATGTTAATGATACCTGGTAATGATCAAATGACATTATTGCTGTCATTTCTGTGTTTGTCACAAAGAGGACAAAACAAAACCTTCCATGTTGTCCTAGACAAATTATTTGGTCCAGTGGCTAGGGGGGTTTTTGATACTGCACTACATCTAGGGGAAAAGACCCCTCATCCGTCATCAACTTTCCAGGGTTATCCTGGGGTTCCAGAGATCTTTACCTATTTTTACATTCAAAAATAAGATATGCAAATATAGAGAGAGCCAGACCCGACTGTCACCTGTCACCCTGGAGGGACATGGTGGCACCTGCATTCTGGAACCCGTCAGTGACTGTGACAGACCTGGGTCGCTGCTGATGTTGGTGACAGTGACCAGCAGAATTGTGGTGTGGGAGCGTCTGCCCTGGTGTGCGTGGTGGGAGGAGCACAAAGGCAGGAACGCCCAGCTGGGCGCCCAGTGTCGGTAGCAGCCACTGTAAAGGGGGAGAGCTGGGGTCAGGCTCCGCCTTCACTCCCCAGGCTTCTGGGTCCCAGAGCCGCTGCCTTTCTCCCCAGTGCAGTCAGAAGACCTCTCTCATCCAGTGGGTCTCAGCCGGCACCTGGCAGAGTCCCGAAGGACGCAGGTGTCATAACAGGGCTAGGGCATTGTCACCTGGGTGGGTCACACGACTGAATCAGCCAAGTGGAAATTATCTCAGCCCTCAGCGGGCGAGGACAGGGGTGACGCGGGGAAAGGTGGTGATGTGGAGGACCATCCGGCGAGTCACAGCCACCCGGGGAACGCGGAGACCGCAGGCCGGCCAGTTAGCTGTCCTGGATCCTGCCAGCGCTCGTTGGGCTGTCCAGACTGGATCTGAGAGCTGGTGGCCATGCCCGCACTGGCGGCAGGTGGGAGACCCCTAGGCACTCCCCTGGAGGAGGCCCGCTGGGTCAGTACCCATCGCAGGGCGGGGAGGGCGTGTGATGGCAACGTGGGCGCCCCAGCAAGATGGTGTTGGAGAGAACCCCCGGCAGGGTCTGGATTCACAGCCGGCGGATCTGGGGAGTCTCAGGGAGCCTTTCTGTGGGGCCGGTGCTCCCGGGAAGCAGGGCTGATTCCGTGCTGGGGTGAGTCCACGAGTCTGATCTGGAGGACAGCACGTGAGGCCACGACGGTCCCAGGTCACAGTGTCGGCTGGTACAGGGGGTAGGGGTGGCCCCGCACTCTGGCCTGGCTGCCGCTCAGGGTTGGTCTGCATTCACACCTGCTCATGGAGTGGCCTTGCTTTTGTCCTGCCCCAGCCTGGCCTAGGGGAGCGGCCTTATCCGACGTGGGTGTTCTGTGGGTGGTTCACCTTCACGGGAAAGCCCTGGGTGCCAGGCCCGCGTGGGCCTCAGTGCTGCTGCTCTTTTCAAAACGGAGACGCTGCCTACCTCCAAGTGGTCTCCCCTGCATCCCAAGTCACGTCCAGCAGGTGGCGACAGCCGCTCGCAGGCAGTGCAGGCGGGGCTCGGCCCCAGCAGGGTGCGGTCTGGCTCGCAGGGGACAGGCGCGCACATCCCGGCATTCCCCGCATAACAGGCGGGCTGTCCCTGGGGCTCCACCCGCCTCCCTGCTCTGGCGGGCTCTGGGGTGAGGAGGGGGACCGCGGCATTTCTGGTTCCTCTCTCACACGGATGCAGCCTCGGCTCCCTTTGCCCTGCATCCCTCCTGCACCCCGAGAGAGCCCGAGTGGTTTCCATTTCCTAAGTGGACGCCAACCGGTAGACTCCTGTATAACCAGCCCGGCTGTTCAAGGTCGGATGTGTGCCTCTATCTTTCTGCCCCGTTCACAATGGGACTGAGTAGTCAAGACAGAGCGTCCGCGTCGAGGCTGTGGATCTGGTGGAACCCACAGGCCTCCTCCCGGGTGAGTGCGGCCCTCGGCCGTGCACTTGGCGGGGCATGGACACGGTGGCCCTGCTCCTTCGGGCTTCTCCTGCATCCCCCCCACAGGTCCGAGAGCCGTCACGGGGGTGGGAGAGGCGTCCGATCCCCCACCCACACCCCCAAGAGAGGCGGATGGGCTGCTGATGGTTAGGTGGTAATCAGACGTCAGCAGTATCCACGGGGCCTCTCAACACCGTCTCACGCTTTTCCCCCGAACGGTGGAGACTGTGTTTTCTAATTTGCCGAGTTGACCCTGTTCCCAGAAAACCCAACACACAAAAAACGTGTGTTCCCCAAGGGGTCCGTTGGACTAAAACCGTGAAAGTCCTAGAACAGAACAGCGAGAAAAATACTTTGACTTTGGTCTTGGCAATGACTTTTTCTGGCTGTGACACCAAACACACAGGAAACCCCAGCAAGAATGAACCCGTGGGATGGACTCAAGTCAGACAGCCGCACCGGGCATCGGAAAACGTGAGGACGGCGAAGAGCCAGCCTACCGAGCGGGAGGAGATGTTTTCCAATCACATATACAACAAGGGGTTAATGCCTGAGATATGTAAGGAACTCTTAGAGCTTAATAGCGAATAAATAAACTGCCTTAAAAAATGGGCAAAGGACCTGGATAGACATTTTTCCAAGAAAGACATACAAATGGGCATTAGTTACACGGAAAGACACTCCACATCACTCATCATCGCCAAAATACAAACCCAAACTGAGGGAGACGCCACCTCACACGTGTCAGAAGGGCTCAAGTCAGCAGCCCAGGACACAGCGGGTGTCGGCGAGGAAGCAGGGAAAAGGGGACCCTGGTGCCCAGTTGTGGGAAAGCAAACTGGGGCCGCCGCTCCGTAGAACAGTGAGGAGGGTCCTTGGAAGCTTAAGCGTAGAGCTGTCCCACGACCCGGCAGCCGCCCCTTCGGGGACTTATCTGAGGGGAGTGAAAGCACGATCCGAAGGAGACCCCTCTCTCCCGTGCCCGTTGCGGTGCTCACCAGCACAGCCAAACGTGGGAACAGCCGGCGTGTTCTCGACGGACGAGCGGATACAGAGGCCAGGGGACATTTACGAGTATCACTCAGCCAGACCAGAGACGGAATGTGGGCAGCACCAGGGCGCACCTGAAGGACGTCACGTTAGGGTCACTAGGCCCGGCCGGACAAGAAATTCTGTATGAGCTCATTTACGCGGAATCTAAATGCGTTAACCTCACAGAACCAGGGAGGAGAATGACGGTCGCCAGGGGCTGGAGCTGGTAGACGGCCGGCTAAGGGTACAAACTTTCAGGTAGAAGATGAGAAAATTCTAGGGGTGCAGGTAGAGCCGGACAATGATGGTCACCGACGCGCTGTTGAATGCTTGGACTGTGCTGGGAGAGCAGGTCTTCAGTACGGTCCCCCCCCACGGATGGTAACTGCCTGAGGCGATGACGGTGTCAATTAGCTTGAGTGGGGCGGACATCTGTCAGACCGTCGTGCCACACACCTCAGAAGTCATGTTGTGCAACGTAACTACGTGCAGTATATACTTGTCAATCCTACCTTGATGAATCTGCAAAAAAATTAAAAACATAAAACAAAATAGGGACACCTGGGAGGCTCCGTCGGTGAAGCCGCTGCCTTCAGCTCAGGTCACGATCCCGGGGTCCTAGGACGGAGTCCCGTGTCGGGCTCCCTGCTCGGCCGGGAGCCTGCTTCTCCCTCTGCTGCTCCCCCTGCTTGTGCTCTCTCCCTCTCTGTGTCAAGTAAATAAATAAAATGTTTTAAAAAACGGCAAACTCTAAGCGTGTGTGTATGAGAGAGAGAACGGGTGTAGGTGTTAACGTTCGCCTTTGTGCCTTTACCAACCTCTTCCACCGGTTCCCACACACGGAGGTGATCGGTGAGTGCGTGGCGGAGCGTCGTCGTAGAGAAATCCCAGCTCCCCACAGGGTCACCGCTGAGCAGTGCGGGCTTCCGTCACGTTTTGTGTCTCTGCGACCGTGCAGAGGTTTTTAAGGTCTTGAGCACCCTTCAGGCAGGTGTAGAGGCGGTTCTGGCCCTAACTCAAGGTGAGCCACCGTCCCTTGAAAATTGTATAAGGACAGACTTTCCTCCAACATTAGGCGTCTTATATCCTCCTTCCGTCTCCTCAGACTCATTCAGCTCGTTCCCTTTCACTGCACACGTTTAGCCGAATAGAACACATTTTTTGTGTATTGGTCACTCCAGCCAAATTCCCTATATTAAGATCATGAATATAAACGGAAATTGAATTTTTAAATGCTGTCCCATGACCACGAGGCTCTCGAGCTAAAAATCTCTTCTGGACTGAGTCATCGATGTCACTCATTATTAACATCCGTTTAAACAAAGCGACACGGATGTACGACGAGTATGAGAAGCAGCGGTTCGGTATTGTATTAGTTAAGGTGGTGATGGTCCCTTAACCAAATCCTGGCAATCCGGTGGCCCAGGGCCACGGAAGCTTGTCTTCCGCTCACACGCCAGGCTCGGGGGGACACTCTGGTCTGTGTGCAGCCCGCCCTCCGCTCCATGATTCGGAGAGCCTGGCTTCGCTCTGTCCTGGGGCTCCTCTCTCTTGGGACCCTGTCACTGGGGCAGGGCCACCAGGGGAAAGTGACAGGAACATGTACGGGACACACACCCCCTTCTCTGAAGTCTTGGCCCGCAAGTGACAGGCTCCGGCTCCGCTCGCTTCCGTGCCCGGGTCCGTGGTGAGCCGAGCCTCTCGGGGACGGCCCCGTGCTAAAGGACGGAGAGCGCAGGCACACATCTGGGCGGCAGACGGACACACCAAGCGGCACACGTACGAACTACAAACTACGACGTGCAGTGGGTTGAAAACACGTCTCTGAATGGGATGGAGGGTTTTAAAAAATTATGTCATATTCCACCAGTGAGTTTCACTTGTTGCCGAAATGTGACATGATTTGGCACGTCTTTGGTTTCTGTTTTCTGTCTCTATAGATGCTGAGAAAACTTGTTCTCAGAAAGCCGTGGGTGGGAGCAGAAATCCCGTCCTAGAGCCGCTGCTTGAGTCTTGGAGCTCCCCGCGTCACATCCAGAACGGTGCCCAGCGCCGACAGCCAGCATGCTCTGTCCGTCCCTGGCCGGCTGCCGGTGTCAGCGGGCCTGCCGGCAGTGCTGTGGGGTCAAACTCACTGCAGTCCCCCTTTTTTTGCGGGTGGACATCCCCCATTCATGCTTATTCCTTATTGAAGCATCTGGAAGCATCACCAAAATGACCTTTGTAATTTGTAGGAAGCGCCCATTCCTGACCGCTGCCCCCACTACCTCTTCACTCGCGGGCGCCTTGTTGGATCAGAACAGGTGGGAGAATTTCAGTTTCTGTTTCAACATAATTTTCAATACAGTATGATTTTATGACATGTTTTCTTCACTTTGCTTGCTTTACGACTTTTTTACTTCCGGTGAAACCTTGCAAGGGCACAGTTAGCCATACCAAGGTCACGGAGGGTATCTGCCACGTGACGTAAGCAGCAAAGCCAAAATAGAATTTCTAAATAGAAATTAATTAAAAGAAACATCCATTTCGCTCTATCAAGGACACCTGAATTTCCGGATCTCCGAGAATGCGTCCTTACAGTTCCCTTCTAATCCCGATGAGGAAGGAGCGACCTGGTGGCAGGGAGGCGGAAAACCCGCATGGCTGAGCGTTTGCTTCTCGGCCAAACGGGCATCGCCCGAATGTGCTTTTACTGCATCTGCTGGCGCCACAGACTCACTGCTCTGTTCACTCTTGCTCTGGGAGTTTTATCTGTTTTCTTCTTCTTTTACCGCGGTTGGATGCCCAGGGGCTGATTCCCACCGCACAGCTCCCGCCGTCTCTGGGTGCTGGTGAGTTCAAAGCGGGGCAGAAACCCATAGGTCTGTAACCTCCTTAGCCTCAGAACCCAGGCAGAGGGCCCTCGGTGCCCCGGACCAGGAGAAAGGACCCCAGCACAGATGGGAGCCGAGGGGGACGCGTCTGGGCTCACTTTCTGTTCAGCTCAGCACAGACGCTCAGAAGATGCCCTCGTAGCAGACGGGGATGAAGGTTAAATGAAGGTTCTCAGGGGCATTGGGGAGGGAGCAGGTGATCGGCAGGAACAGTCCTAATTTTTCCCTGCGGGCGAGCTCTGCCCAGCTAGCACCTGCCCTGCTCCCTCGGGCTCCTTCTGTCCAGGACAACTGCTGAATGTCACCAAGGTCCGTTCCATGGCACCGGGGTGCCCAGGTGGGGGGGCAGATGTGGTCTTTGTCATCAGAGCATTGGGAGAGGACAAGAGCAGACAAATGAGGCCACAGCCACCGTGGCCCGGCCCCCGCCTTGTCGGGCTGACCCCTTGGGGGTGACCAGCGCTTTCGTTGTCTGATTCTTCGACTGCTCAAACGTCTCCCTGAGCTGTGTCACTGCAGAGTCAGCCCAGACTCCCTGACCTGCCCTCCCCAGAGCCCCTGTCCCCTCGCTCCCTGTCCCTTCGTGCTAGGAGCGGCGGCCCCAGAGCTGGAACACTGCCACTCACCAGGATGTGATTCAAGTGTCCCGTGCCTCAGTTTCCCCACCTGCAAAATTCTCTGCACTGTATCAGAGGAGAGCTTTCTTCTCTCCCCTAGGACTGAGGCTTGGATTTCTTTGGGCATTACCAGAAGGAGTGTCCTCTCTTCCTGGTTTCGTGTCCTACGGCTGGTGAGGTGACAGTCACGGGAACGCCTGGCACGGGAACGCCCGGCGCCCTCAGCAGGCCTTCCCGGGGAGAGCCACGCGGCACGGCTGTGGGGTCACAGCACCGCTGGGGTCCGACTCTTTACTCAAGAGCCAGAATGAAGTGAGCAGCCCAGTGGGCACAGATCCCGGAGGGGAACTTCTTTCTGGGAAGGTGGCCCCAGCCTCCGTGAGGGTCTCACCAGAAGGAACAGAACAGTGCGGACGCGCCACAACCTGCCTCGAATTTCTCCCGGCAAAGTTCTGTATTTCTGTCCCTGTAGGTTTTCTACTTTTTTTTTTTTGGCCCTTGTTGTTCTCTGTTATTTCTACAAACTTGATATTTCTTGGTGCTATGAGAAGTCTTATTTTTGAAAATATTCGTTTTCTGTTTGTTGCTGGCGAATGGAAATAAAATAGATTTTGTCTCCTGTAATCTTTCTTTTTGGCTAATCATTAGTTTTAGTGATTGATCTGTAGAAGTTCTGGAAATTTCAAGATCGTAATCATGACCCCTGAAATGATAGGAATTGCATTTTTCCTATGGCAATCTTTGTGTATTTTATTTCTTTCCCTTAACCATTTTGGGCTGGCTAGGCCCCCAGCAAGATGTTGAGTAAAAGTGGTGATAGTGGGTATTATTGTCTTGTTCCCAATTTCAGAAGGTAGATTTCACTAATTTGTCATTATCAAGTACAATGTTCTCTGTGGCCTTTTCTTGTTTTGTTTTGTTTTTTTCTTTGCAAATCTCTTTATCACGTAAGAGTTCCCTTTCTCTTCCTAGCAAAACCATGGAAGGTTGGCCCCCGCACGAGGACAGGGGGTGGACGTGGCTGCCAGTCCAGGAGTCCTGCTGCCTTCCCGGTACAATTCCCTTCCCTGCTGGGAGTCGCCGCCACTGGCCCAGCAGGACCGAGAGCGATGGGGGCACAGGAAGCACACGTTCCCTAAGGGAGTCGCTGGGGACAGGGGTGAGGTCGCTGTTGCTTCTGCCTCCTGGTTCCTGAACATGCACGCACGTTCTAGATCCTGGGGACACATGGGTGGGGGGCTCAGTGTCAGCCTCTGCTGGTGACAGGGCAGACGTGCAGCGGCAGCTGTGGTTAGACTCCCGTGGGCGACAGAGGCCCCAGCAGCCTGCCCCTCTTCTGCAGTGTCCCCGTCCACGGCCCCCGCACCGTCCACGGCCCCCGCGCCTTCCGCAGGACCAAGCGGCCGGATGCTCGCCGTGCTCCCGGGCGGCCCGGATGGGAGGCGTCCGTTCACTCCTCTCCTCCCATGTGCAGTCTTTCCACCCTCTGGTCTCCCAGTCCCGCTCCCTCCAGACCTCTGGCCACTGACCAGCACCCCTTGGCGCACCCCAGAGGTTCACATCTGCTCTTCCTTCGGCTTCTCCCTTGGTGCTCGATTGGCCGGCAGGCGTGCTGTGTGCAGGTCTGCTTGCTGGGACTCGGGGCACAGATGTCCTTCAGACCAGCCCCGAGTGCGGTGTGGACAGGAGCGTCCGAGCCTCGGTTAGCACACGCATCAGGGGCTCCCATCTCTGAACGAGGCCAAGACCTCCTGCTCTGTCAGTCAAGCCGGTGAGCTCCCCCTGCTCCCTGCTGCAGGGAGCTCTGGGCTTCAGACACTGGCCTGGGGCCGTGGGAGGGATGGGGACTCTGCAAGGAGGTGCTGATACTGCAGAAGGGACTGACAGTCGTTTGAGGGGAGAAAACAGAAGTGAGCCAGGAGAGGAAGTTGAAGGACGCCTGCATTTCAGCGAGTGGAGGGAAGACAGGATTGTGCCAAGCAGCTAGAGAGGGTGGGGAGTGTGGGGGGTCTCAGAAGGGACGGTCCCTGGAAGCTGGAAACCCTGGGTCTGGTTCAGGGATTGTCATTCCTCTGCTGTGTGGCTTTGGGTAAGTCACTTGACTTCTCTGGTGCTTCCGTGTTTCTTACCCTTAAAATGGAAGAGGTGGGGATTCCTGCCTCCAGGTTCGCATGAGAGTCAAAAGGGAATGGACGGAGTCTTGCTGCACTCAGGGCTCTGAAGCTCAGATCTTCCCAGGGCAGGGGAGGGTGGGGCACGGCCTCACTGGGTTTGCTCTCTCATCCCGCTGCCAAGCTCCCTGTCGGTCTCTGGAATTGCATCGTCCTCATACGACCTGGATTAGAAAGACAGGAGAGAACTTGACCTTGTAGGGATCTCTTCGTAAGTGAAGAGCTTCTCTTGATTCTGATCATGTCCGTTCCCTGAAGCCCCTCCCTCACATTACTCAGAGGGCAACGAGATGTCCCCAGTGCCCAGCAACCCGCTTCCCACTTGACAGTGCATCCCGTGGTGAGGACAGGTCAGGGTGTCCTAGGCCGCAGGTGTGGAGGAAGGCTTGTCTTGAGGAGCGAAGGTTCACTTTTTCAGAGCGGGGAGGCCTCCCTCTGGAGCATCCCGTCCCCTTCAAGGTTTTCAGATACTCCACGCCAAGTCTTGTGGCCAGAGATGTCCTCGCAGGCTTCTATAGATAAAACCATTATAGGAAATCAATGCATTCCTGCGGCCTCCATTACGCTCAGTCGCAGTTCCCCAGAGACGGCTGGGGGAACCGGGAGGCGGCCATGCGCTGCGGCGAGGGCAAGCAGTACTGTCGGCAAGGTCGGGCCCTGCGGGCGAGTCCGCTCAGGTCGGTTTCCCAAGTGACCCTCAGTCCCCTCGTCAGGTAGGGAGCTTTTACCAAACATTGAGCCAAATGAGAGCGCGTCAACGTACCCCCCTTCTGTTTCATGAGGACAGTTTGGTTTGCATTTTGAGAAGCAGATATCTTTTGCTTGCTTGGGGCTTGCTGGCGAGCCCGTGTGATGGGGGAAGAGGCGGTCCGGCGGAGGGGAGGACCCCGAAGGAAGGGAGGACCCAGGGTCCGAGCCCAGTGGCAGCAAACAACTTGTCCTGGGACTGGGGACCGATCATTTTGTTCTTAGCTGGACAAGGCCTGGGTGACCTGAGGAGTCGGTAACTGTAGTTGTCGCTGGAGGGACAACTGAGAAGCCAGTGACCAGTTTTAGGGCGTGACAGGCTGAACTGGGATAAGAGCTACCCTCAGCTGATTTGTACTTTTCCCTGTACCCTATGCATTTTACACACATACGCCACCTGCTCCTTAGAGACATAAAGGCTTAAAATTAAATTCGCCCACAGACCTACGGAGCTTATGTATTTCCTTCTGGACACAAAAACATCCCATTGTATTTCTTGCCCATGATTCTGTAGGCTCAGAACGGTCTGCGGCGTCCCCAGCTCTGACGGCCCACGTGGTGTCATAAACAAGGCTTTACCCATTCTTGCTCCGTGAAATGACGAAGGGAAAGTCTCAGTGAAACGACGAAGGCGGGTCGTTCTCGGGTCTGCACAGGCCCAGTCCTGCCCGTCAGAAGCAGCCACGGCCCCTCTCACTGGTGGTGGGGAAGGCGGTGGTGCTGCCATCTTATGTCACCTTCCACGTGGCTCGGCAAGGAGCGCTGCCACCCCAGGGACGGCCTGCACGCCCCACAGTTTGCCCTGCACTCGCATGGGAATCGGTTCAGTTGATGTAATAAATTCCGTCCCCAACCTGATCTAACAGGGAAAGCTGTGTGGAACCTACGAGAGATGCTTGGGGAGGTCCCACAGATGCAGACTGTGGGGGACACGCTGGAGGTCTGGGGGACCTGGGCGTGTCCTCACAGATGAGCATGTGTGGGTGACGGTGCGTAGCGTAAAGGAGGGAGGAGACTGTGGAGATCAGCAGGGCCGGCTCGGAAGGGAGGATGGGCAAGAGATCCAGTCTAATCTGTAATTTCCCGAGTCCTTGATGATACATCCTCCCAAACATGGTCTGTCTTCTCGTGCAGAATGTGTTGACAGGAAGATGGTACCCGAGGTGTTCTCGTGAGTCTCTCTGGCCCTGGACCCTGAAGCATCCTCTGTGTTTGTCTTTTGGGTGTGAGGCCCGAGTGCTGCTGGGGTCTGCTGGAGTCCAGAGCTCGTCATTCTGTCTCATCACTTCCTGCATGCAGACATGATCTCAGAGAGGTTGGGTGACTCACGGGGGTCACCGAGCCAGCAGAGGATAAGCAGGACTCAGGACCGGTTCAGTATACTCTCTGGTCACCAAGAGCTCCCCAGCGCTGGCCGGTGGGTAAGCGTCCTTCCCAGCGGGGAGGCTAAGCTGGGCCGCTGCTGAAGGTAAATTCTTCCTCAAAGAACCCGGGCGGCCGACGGAAATGCAGCGTGCAAGTCGAGGGCTTTATCCTGGGCTCTTCATGGTTCTGAGTTTCATTGTTTGGGTCCTTTCATCCTTTCTCACAGTCCTGGGACTCGGAAGGGCCGTAGCTGTGGACCCCGGTTCACCGGCAAGTTGATCACCCGCACGGTTGGCGGCTGTCCTCAGAGCTCAGTGAGCCACCCGTTAGCGTGAAACGCGTGCCCCATGGAACCTCCCGCCCCGGGGGACGAGCTCAACCATGCAAATGACCAGGAGGACTGGTGGGTCCTTTCTATGGCCTATGTTGACTGGAGTCATCGCCTCAGGGTAGACACGGGATGCGGTCTGAAGAGGGGAGCCGCTGAGTGGGTGAGGAGCCCTGCGTGCTCCCGGCTGAGTCATGCCAAAGCCACGTTCACGGTGCACAGATCTCACCCCGGACTCGGGGGGCCCCAGGAGCGGGCTTCTTCACTGCTGCTCTGAGCAGGAAGCTGGCCACCTGGTTGGGGTGAAGAGAGATGTGTAAGTCTGGGGCAGTGCCTCTCCCGGTACTGTCTGGGGGGAGGAAGCCCCACTGTGACCGTGTCGTGACTGTTCCGAGCGACAGGTGGGACCCCGTCCCCGGACCGCACTCCTGGGGTCCTTCGGACTGCGCGCCACTCAACGTTCAGAGCTATCGCTGGGATGGACATGGATGGTCCGAGGCCGTCCCACACCCACCCGCCTTCCACCGTGGATGGCGGCCGGCTTCTGGCTCTCCCCTGGGTACTGGCTGGGTACCAGTTGCGTCAGCCTTCCCCTAGCTGAACGCATGCTCGGCTCTTCCAGGCGCCCTCCTTGAATGTGAACGACTGGGGGACACAAGGACTGCGCAAACTGGGGTCCCGCTCTTGTGCTATCTTCTCTCCTTTAAGCAAACTTACAGCCTTTCAGCCCATCCTCTTCCATGGAAGACGGCCAAAGTCAGCGCCTGTGACTGTGCGAAGAGCTCTGACGTATCCGCCAAGATCCCTGTGCACCGAGTCCACGCCCGGTAAGCAGCTCCGCATCCCTGCGTGCCTCCGCTGCTGCTGTCTCTGCCCCTCCGGCCCCTAGTGCGTGCGCGACAACGTGTTAAACCGACGGTGAGTGCAGAGCGGGGAGTACGAGCCCAGGTACGTGTGGGGACGGGCACTGCGCGGGCAGAGGGACAGGGCAGAAAGCTGCAGGCGAGACACGCACCGGGACATGCTGCACGGAGAGGGCCTTTGTGCGGAGCTTGGGTGGGACCCAGTTGGAGTATGGGTCACGGAGAGTACGACCCATGAGATGAGAACGAGGGTGGGGGGCTGCAGACCCTGGCACGGTTGGAGGTGAGGCACGGTCTCTCGGGACCCACCACCTCAAGCTCACGGCACTCGTTCAGGACCTACTGTGTGGTCGTGGGTGCCCGTGGGGCTCTGTGTGTTCAGGCGTGAGTAAGACCCGGTCAGACGGTTGGGAGGACACCCGTCATTAGCTCCTTGCCGAGCACAGGGGGTCCGTGGGAGCCTAGGAGGGGTGCAGTCAGCACCCTGGGGTGACCCCGGGTCCCAGAGCTTGAGCCGGTCCCATCCACAGTAAGTCGCAGAGCTCTCCAGCAGGTGTAAGAAAATTACATCACAAACTTCAGCACCCGGCCAGAGAGCGTAGACGGCTCTTCGAGGCTGCTCCTGTCAGGCTGGGGGCTTGACGGAGAAACGACGTTGGTTCTCACATGGTCTAGTGCGGTTTTGGGGGCTTCACATGGAGGCCGATGGGACAGGCGGGCGGAGCGGAGTGGGGGCAGGGTGGGAACCACAAGGTATGTGCCTGTGGCTGGAAAGGGGCTGGGCACGCCCGGAGGCCGGCAGGCTCCCACGGGAGGCCCTGACGGGGGGCTGGGCGCACCGACGAGCTCAGCAGTGGGAGCACGGACGCTCTTTCGGCCGGTCAGGGCCTTGAGCAGACCTGTGTCATGGTTAGTAAAGCAGCCCCTGCAGCTTCCCACCATTAGGCATGGAAGCTTGCTTGCTGGACCCTCGGGCCCCTGGTTGCCATCAATTTCCTGGTTACACTTGTCATGATGATTTGGGGTGGATTTGATGACTTGCTATGTTTCTACCTTCTCCGGTGGAATTCTTCCAAAGTCACAGACCCAAATCAATAGCAGTGGTGGAAAGCCTTGGCACGGTGAGCCTCCTTCTAGAAGATTCTGCGATGGGTTTGGATAAGGTCTGTGCTCAGTCAGGCTGCAGACAGAGACAAGGTGGTGCAGGTGCGGTCAGGCTCTGGGGCTGTGGGGGTCTTCCCTCCACGGTTCTCCGGGGCCTCTCGTCTGAGTGTGTCAGAGCCGCAGGAAAAGGAGGACGGGGAGGAAGAGTCGGAAAACCATAGGAAAAGCTCCCACAAAGGTCAGGAGACACGAAACACACATTTTAATTACAGGCCTAGAGACAGCTCTGGAGATTTAATACAGAGTCACAATGACATGGCAGGAAAATGTCATTTTTTTGGTTGTTTTTCCTTTTCTCCCTCCTGTGGTAAGGTCATACTTTTAAAGAATTTTTTTAACAATACATACTATTTTTTCTATCAGTTTCATGATTCATCAGTCTTATGTAACACCCAGTGCTCATTCCATCACGTGCCTCCTCAATGCCCGTCCCCCCGTGACCCCATCCCCCCACGACCCCTGGAAAAAACTGGCAACTTTTATTTTCTGCTCTGAACCTTCCAGTCCTTGTCTGTACCCAGACGTATTTTTCCTGCAGCAAGGGTGATATACAGGATCCTTTCTGTGGTTTTAAATACAATGTATAAGAAACCTGTTTCTCTTTCAGATATCTTATTAACCTTCTTTTAGTGGCTGAAGGTCACGGCCTGTAAGCAGGTGACCCCAAACTCCTTCCCTTAAACCTGGAAACTTTTTCCTGTGGTAGATGAAGCTGCCGTGGGCATCACTATGGACAGCTTTTGGAAAACGTCTCTCTTGGCTTCCTCCTCTGACTTTTTAGAAATCGGTCTTAGAATGCTCAGCTGAGCCCAGACTCCGGCAGCTGGGAGTGACGTCTCCAGCCTTTGGCCCTTTTCCTGCCTGCGCATCTGGGAAGGAGGGCCTCCTCTCTGAGGGGACGGGCTTCTCGGCCAAAAACCCTGGCCAGTCAGGGTCTGCTGCCTGTTCCCGGACGCTCCCAGTGTGCCGTCTCGGAGCCCGTGTCCAGGGGCTGCCGGTCTCATCTTCCAGGGAGACCAGACCAGAGTTTGTGGGCAGTGGCGACGGTCTCCGATGGGGTCGTTTCCTTCAGCTTTGTGGGGCTGCGGAGAGATGGCCCAGAGCCTCATGCAGTCTGACCTTCAAGGCAAATCTGGGGAAGGGGAGGACAACCCACGACGGAAATAAGCCAAGACACTGGGGGCTGTAAAATGAGAAAGGTGAGAATAAATCCAAGAACGTACCTCTGCCCGCCCCACCCTCCCCACGGCGGGACAGACTGTGGGCACAGCGGCTGGCCCGTGGGGACGTCGTGGGTTTGCCTTCTTAGCTCGCGAGGGTCCACATCCAGGTTTGTGCAGGCCGAGAGCCCATTCGTGGACAATACATCCCCACCCCCCAGTCTGGGGTGGCTTGGGACACCAGCTGCCCATGACCACTCTCCCCGGGGAACCTGGGATACCCCATCTTCCTGGGACTCTGTAAGGTGCCCCTGTAGGCACAGGGTGGCCAGGCCGCACACGTGTAGCCCAGACGCCTTCCACGGCTCCCCGGCCGGTCCTCCTGCAGAGGGGGCTGCTGTGCCCCCGGGCGGGCAGAGCGCTGTGCAAACTCGCTTGTACACGGGGCTGCTTGCACCTTTTCTGCCCACTCCAGACACCAGGGTCTGGGCTGCAAATGTGCTTGGGTCTACACGGTGCAGCTGAGTCTCTAACTCAGCTCTAGAGACTCTAACTCTAACTCACCTGAGAAGGTGAGATGTACAATTTGGGGAAATGTGAACGCGGGCGTCCATCTAGTACAGTGCAGACGGGTCCCAGGGACCACAGCTGTGCGGGTCTCCTTTGCCGCCAGTCAATAGTAGCTCCTCCCAGGCACGGCTTTTTTCAGCCAGAGCACCTATGGCTCCTGCCCGCATCGTCTACAGGGGAGTCCTGGAGGCGGGATTCTCCCCCAAGGCTGGGCTTCCTGCTGGAACGGCACGGTAACGTCTGGTTGTGGGCGGTCCAGGCCACCTGCAAGGCCGGCTTCCCCTTCCCTCCTCCGGGTGCCCTCCCGCGGCTGCTGCAGCTGCACTTAGGAATTCTCTGCTTGTCGTGAAGCTCGCACAGCAGCACGGGGCCGCCCCCTCTCCTGCACGGCGCGGGGTTCCCCCCATTTTCAGAAGCGTGGAGCAGGGACACCTTGGGGCCACGGACAAGGAGCCCGGCCACCAGGGTTAAAAGTGGTTCTGGTAGATATAAATGCATGTGTTGGCCAGGGTGGGGGTGGGGCGCGAGGGGTTCAGTTGTTGGCCATCTGCCTTTGGCTCAGGCCATGACCCCGGGGTCCTGGGATGGAGTCCCACGTTGGGCTCCCTGCTCAGCGGGGAGCTTGCTTCTCCCGCTCTCTGCTGCTCCCCCCCACCCCCCGCTCATGCTCTCACTCTCTGACAAATAATTAAATAATAAAATCTTAAAAAAATAAAATAAATGCCTGTGCCGGACCGCTGCAGGGACTTAAAACCAGCTTTCCTGAAGGGTTTTGCATGTGGGTTTGCAGTGCTGTGGGCACCGCTGATCTGCATGTTCCGTGGAAATTAAGACACACGGTGGTCCGTGGTGGAATTCTCACACACTCTGTGTTAGTGTCGCCCGAGTTAGTGAGGTTTGGCTGTGAAGCCCGGGGCAGAGGTGGGGACCCCAAGGGGTAGGACCCTCACTGGCTCTCCTTGGAGGTCAAGGGAGGGGCAGCTGGGGGCTGTGTACGGGAACGTGGGGTGGGAAGCCTGGCTGTGGAGGTCACGCAGCTGCACTGGTGTATAAATACGGGATTTCAGAGGGAAAGGACAGAAAGAGCCTCTCGCCAGATCCTTCATTTGCCCAAGGAGAGATTGAATCAGGGAGGCAAAACTGTTTGTCCAAAGTCAGCAGAAAAGCCGGGCCAGAGGCCCAAACGGATGTTATTTAGATATGATGTTTAGGTTGAAGCTGGCTCTTAAAAACACCTCCCGAGATCGGCCCTCCTGCGGCCGCCTCGGGAGCATCCCTGGTGCTGTCGGTCTTGGATCTGGGAGGGGCCCTGAGAGTTGGACACAGAAGCGGGGGTGCCGGGTGCGTTCTGGTGCAGAAAGGGGGACTGGCCTGAGGCTACTGTTCTCTGGTGGTGGGAGAGGCTGGGGCAGTGGGGAGCCTGACCTGCTGGGGGGACTATGTAGACCTTCTCCCCTGCCCCCAGGCAGCAGGAATGTTTTCCTCCAGTGAGAACAACGGACCGGGAAGGCCGGCAGCCCCTGGGAGGGCAGAGGATGCTGGTGTCCAGATGCCCTGGAGCCCGGCCAGCTGAGCTAGTCCAGCAGGCACCGTGCACTCTGTGGGGACAGGTCCTTCCCCTTCTCCCAGGCAGCAGCCGGTCAGGCGACTGGGAGTCTCAGCTAGTGGGACAGGCACCTAGTTCGGAGCCAGTGAACATTCCAGGAAAGCCAACCCCTGCAAAAGACAGGAGGTTCAAAGCAAGGAAGACACAGCCCTGAGGTGACCCACCGGGCCAGGCTGTGGCTTTGGATCTGCTATAGATTCTTGTCCTCCCCCTCTGTGGGGAGGGCTGTAATGTGGGGACAGGCTGGCTGGGGGCTCAGAGGCAGAGCAGCCTGGCATCCGGGTGGTATCTGGATAACACCCAGGCCCGGGGGCGGGGCAGGGGGGCTCCTGTAGCCTAATGAGCCTCAAAAGCCACGTGACTCAGAATCGTCTCCACGGATAAGCAACCGGAGGGGAGACCCCTCTCAGGTAGGCCCCGGGCAGCCTCGGATCCTGCCCGCACACCTGTGTCCATTGCCGAGAGGGGGCTCCCCTGTGTGGGTCCACAGCTTCCCGTCCCCCCCACCCAACAGTGGGTGCGCTTCTGACATGAGAAAGAAAAGCAGAATGAAAACCTTGTAAATAAGAGCAAAATACTAAAATAAACCCCCAAAACGAGTGGAACACCAGGATGAAAAGCATAGAGGCGAGTAGGACTGACCGTAAGGCTGAACTGAGGGGTTCCCTCGGACCACGGGGAAGAGGGGAGGAGAGCGCAGAGGGAGTCATTCAGGGACATGAAGGATCCATGCAGAGGTGAGGGCACCATCGGGGGGGCGGTGTGAGGAGTGGAGAATGCATAGAACGGGGCAGGGGGGCAGGATCTGGAAGCCACGACAGGACAGCTCGGTGCTTTCTACACGGGGACAGACATTCCTGCTCCAACTGAGAGGCAGATTAACAAGTGAGCCCCCCAGGAGCCATTGGCCAGGTGGCAGCGAAACATCGAAGCTGCAAGGACACAGACAGAAAACTGTAAGAACCCCCCGAAAATGAAGACAGAGTATTTGTGTATGAACGACGGTCGGATTTACCCCAGCAGCACCGGGTGAGAAAGACTGTAACGTGCTGGGAGAGGAGGGGAGATTTTGGTGCCAGAACTTGCTATCCAATACAGCATCATCTGGCAGGGAGAATGAAGCGCAGGCATTTGTGTAAGATCGCAGATCAACGAGCCTCCCATCGACTCCAGAAAGAATAGTCACAGGATAGATTCCAGCAGGAATCAGGAAGATCCTCGCAGGAAAGGAAAAAAAAAAAGAATCAAGCATGAACATTTATTTGCACATTAATTGCGTAATTAAGGATAATTTTTGCAAGACAGCTTTTAAAAGATAGTTTTAGTTAAACTGGAAACCTCAAATACGTTATAACAGGAAAGGAAACAGCGGTAGGTTTGATGCTAAAAGCCTCGGTACTGGAACTTCGAAGCAAAATGTTTCTGAAACACGTGCACGGAAGCGCCGGTCGGTCTTCCGCGGGCTGCCCACCCTGTACCCGCTGGTCCCGCGGGCCCGGACTGCTTGTGAACGCCTGCAGTAACGGACGGAGAGG
The DNA here is from genome assembly GCA_004024605.1 of Pteronura brasiliensis. Classification (NCBI taxonomy): domain Eukaryota; kingdom Metazoa; phylum Chordata; class Mammalia; order Carnivora; family Mustelidae; genus Pteronura; species Pteronura brasiliensis. The sequence continues at coordinate 63,110 of PJEN01008502.1, read as the reverse complement.
GGGATGGGGTCACTGGAGGAGAGTGGGGGGCCCGCGGGGAAACGCGCTGGAGATTGGGGAGTGGGGGCCTGGCGGGCGTGAGTCCGCCTTGTCTCTGGAAAGGAGCCCAGGTGACAACAGCCAGTTACATGTTTTGCTCAATGGGTTTAAGCAGAGAGGTCGTCTCCATCCCAACTCCAGAATATCTTATTTATTTTTCAGGAAAGATATTCATAAATTGTAAGTGCATTCACATGTGTGCTTGCCAGGGGCGTGGGGAGGAAGTACAATGGTGGGGGGGCTCGGAGAATTTTCTGCATGATACTGTCATGCTGGCCCATTGTCCTACGGACCCGTGGGACCCCCAAAGGAGCGGCCGGTGGCAAAGCTGGGAGAGCTGAGCACTACGCCGGCCAGGTAGTGGTGGGCTGGCAGCCAGAGCGTCAGTAAATATCCAGGAGTCCATGATCCCGTCAGTGCACGACTGAGTAGAGAAATCGGTGCAGGAGAATAGACAAGTTTCTTCGTCATGTGGGAGAATTCAAAGTGTGGGCTGCACGGGGTGACCTCTTCCAAGGAATAGGGTTCTGAAATGGGGGAAATAGAGTGACTTTGTGGTGGACAAATCTGATAAACGTGACTGTGGCAGGTGCCCCGAGAGGTACCGGTGGTGAAGCGTGCCATGACCCCGTGGTCTGATGCAATGGGAAGGGCAGGTCACCTCTGTGGTGTCCCCCCCCCAAACCCAGAGCCCCAGTCCAGCCAGGAGGAAAATACCGGCTACCCGCCCTGAGGGACGGTTTACACCATCCCTGACCCTCACTCCTCAAACTGTCAAGGTCACCCCAAACAAGGGAGGTCTGAGAAGCTGTCCCATCCCAGAGGAGCCCAAGGGGACACGGCGAGAAAATGTGACCTGGTGTCTGGATGGGGTCCCGGGACAGATCAAGACCGGGGCACAAACCACGGAACCCTGGATGATGTCGGCCATCCTTGGTAAGGACGCACCAGTAGGAGCTCATTCCGTGAGACCCGTGAGCCGAATCCGTGTAAAGACGTGAACAGTAGCCGAGATCAGGTCTGGGGTACGGGGACCCTGTGCGTACCATCCCTGCAAATCTCTGTGACTCGAAAACTGTTCTTTAAAGGAAACTCAGTAGAAAATACAGGGCTCAAAAAAAAAGCCTGTTTCACTTGTGGCTTTCTTTTATCCTCACTCTTTCAGATAGTAAAAATGCAAGTAAGTTACTCCATAAATACACAAGGAAACAAGCAAGAAGCCCGGTATGAGCTGCCCGCGGTGTCTCCCCGTCCCTGTGTCCCGGGCGTTTGGGGCCTGGGCTCCCATGGAGGACGCGCTGGCTGGTGCCTGTGCAGCCCGCAGTGACCCTCCCGTGGGCGTCTTGGCGTCGGGAACGAACCATGGGAAGAGGCGTTTGCTGACGAGGGCCTGGGGACTGGCCGTCCTGGCACCTGGATTCACCGGAGACTTCTGCACCCCGTGCTTCACAGAACAAGGATGCTAAAGACCTTCGGATTGTGCTGTGCGCAGTTCATAGGAAATTTTCCCATCCGATGCTCCCGGTAACTGCAGATGTGGGCAGAGGCTGTGGGCTACCCTGCTCGTCCCCTAACCCACCCCCTGCACCAGCTGTGGTTGCCACGCACGGACAGACGGCGCACGGGCTGAGGCCCCCCCGGGGCAACACAGCCGCTCTCAGCAGCTGCCCCTGACCCACTGTACCGCCCTGGCCCCCGGCTCCAAACCCTGCTCATGGACTCTGCCTCCAGCCCCCTGGTCGGACTGGCAGGCTCCCCTCTTTGTGACATCAGACCACGGTTAGCACTTGGCTCTTAGCCTTGCTCGCTCCCCCAGTTTTAGCATCCTGAGTTGGGGTCCTCATTCCTCCTCCGCTGGCCTTATGGAGCTCCCCCCGGGAGGGCTGGGCATTTCTCAGACCACTCAGTGTGAATGACCAATTGTTTTCTGTTTTTTTTCCCCCCAATTTCCATTTGTTTAAATTAATACTTTTACACAATAAAATCAAAATAAATTACTGGGGAAAAAATAAAGAAGGGAGGCAGGAGAGGAAGGGAGGGAGAGAGAAGGGGGGAAGGGATGGAGGGAGGGAAAGGGAAGGAAGGAGAAAGGGAGGAAGGAAGGGAGGGAGGGAGGAGGGTGGGTCCTTTGAGCAGCCAGATGAAAAGATCAAATCATTTATGAAAAGAAGAAGTATAACCTCCTCAGACTTCCTCAGAAAACGCCAGTTCTGAAAGGCAGCAAAGTGAGATACTCCACAAGAGAAAACATCTGAGGAGTCCGTAGGCAACGCTCGGAGCTGTCACTCAGTGGCAAGGCGAGAGAGACGGTTTACTACCGGAGAACACAGGGTCTATGGTTTCCACGAAGCCTTCTTAAGAGACTTCTGGAGGGTGAACTTTCACCGCACAAGAGATGCACGGAGTCACTACTAACCAGCACGGCCAGGGGTGGAAGGAGTCGGTTTAGGGGACAGCAGGGTGACGGCCAGCGCAGGTGGGAGGACGGCGCTGCGGGTCAGAGCGCGCAGGGCGTACGTCCTGGTGACACGCGTATTCCGTTTCCAGTAAGACCTGTGGATGGGAGACAGGATTGCGGCCAACGACATGACTTAAAGCTGATAATCAAGTCATGAAGATGCGCACGTCTCCCCCACTTTGCAAAAGCTGGCGTGACCCGTTTCAGGTTGATGAAAGACGTACCTTCCTGCCTGTTTTTGCTAACTGGGGAAACCCTCTTGTTTTTTCGAGAAAGGCTAAAAGCAAAACAAACCAAAGACGACGAAAATAGTGTTCCGTGCTGGTTTTGCTGTAAGCCTACAGAGGCACTGCCCCACCCCCAGCCATGAGGCCCCCACCTGTGAGCACCTCCCAGCTACCAATGCCTCCCTCCAGCCGTGAATGCACCCCCAGCCAAGGAGCGGCCCCCACCGGCTGCAAGTGCCCCACCAGCCGCCAGCACTCCCTCCAGATGTGAGCACCCCAAGCCCCAAGCACCCCCACCAGCCACCAGTGCCCCTAGCCATGAATGTCCTCCAAGGCCCAAGGGTCCCCACCAAGCCGTGAGCACACTCCAAGTTTGAATGGCCCCCAAGGCCTCCCCAGCTATGAGCACCCCCCAGCCACAAGTGCCCCGAAGGCTTGCGCACACCCCCCTCCCCACACCCCTTCCCGAGAGCCGCACGCAGCACAGCAAGTCCAGCGCCAGAGTCTGGAGCGCGTGAGCATTCGAGCTTCATCTAAGCTCGGTCCCTGCGCCCTTTAGGAAGATGTGTCCTGAGGTATCAGAAAAGCCTAACAGAGGGTCTTTTTTGGGGCTGGGAATGCTTAAAACTTCTCTCATATAAATGAATGGGGATTGCATTTTTGCTAACTGTCAATTTTTGCTAATTGTCAAATTGTCCAAAAAAATGGAAAACGTGCACATGACTTTTTCTGATCTGTTGGGAATGTGTATTGTTATAACCTCACTGGAGAGTAAATTTTTAATATTGATAAATTTGAGTTATATATACATTTTGACTCATCAGTTCTACTTTTCAGGATTGATCCTACAGATGTTTATTCTTAAGTGTGTGTAATAACATGTATGAGGTATAGTGACTGCATTATTCTTATAATAGCAAAACTTTGTCGATTACCTACATATCCATTCATGGGGACTCATCAAACATATCATGATAGTTTGTGGAGTGGAATATTATTCAACCACAAAAAAGAACAGGCCAACCACATCCAAATCTACATATATCTCAAAATAAATTTTACCTGAAATAAAAAATAAGCAGTCTTACAAACACTGATAAGAGTGATCTCCAAAATATCTTGTTGATGGTGAAAAAAATGCGTAGGGTAATGTGGGTAGAATGTTGCTGTTTTGCAGAAGAAATCCTGATACACTTGCTTTTATAGTCTGTCCCTGGAGGAACTGGGAAGGCAGGTGTCTCTAGATCGGGTAACTGGTTGACCTCTTTTAGCTACTGTTACATTTTATACATTGTGTATGCTCAAACTCAAAACAATACAATGAGCAATTGATTGAACCATGAACAGAGTGGCACTCCTGAGACCTGGGCTGGTCTGGCCTCCTGAGCGTCCCCAGGCCGTCCTGCCCTCACTGACCGCCTGAGCTAGAAGGGCTTTCTGGGCCCTCGTCCTTCCCATGGACAGTGAGACTCGGGAGCCAAGCCCCACTCGCCTCCGTGGCATAAAGACGCTCCCTCAGGCTCCAGAGCCAGACGGCCCAGGGCAGCTCCGGCTCCGGTCCTTACCAGCTGTGTGATCGCAGAGAAGTGACTAATCCTCTTGGCTCTCCGATTTCCCGTTCATACAATGGGAACAGCAGCAGCGGCCCCGTAGGATTTCTGTAAAGCTTAAGCAAGCTAAGCCTCAGAACACACGCCTGGCGTGGCGTGAGTTCTTTGCGCTTGGTGACGTCTCCGCTTTCGGGCGCGGCTCCCAGGGCCTGGCCTTCGTGGCGCTCAGTGTCCCCACAGAGCAAGCAGAGGCATCCTTCCCCGTGATCTGGTGCTAACAAGGCTGTCTGCCTTCTGCTTAGCTGGTAGATGGTTCTGGGTGATTCAGGGGGTCCCACAGCCCAACATCCTGATCCAAAAAGGAGAGGGTTATTTCCGCAGAAACCTGCAGGCGTGCCCGTTTGCCAACGCTGAATATTTTTGTTTATCTTAGGCGTCCAGATAACAGTAGGGAAATCCTGGGAGCTCAGAACGAGAGGCCAGGCTTCTCTGGTCGCCAAAGCGCCCGCACGGCGCTGGCAATCACCAGGCAGCCTCCAGGCGCATCGGTGAGCGCTCTTCTCCCCGAGCCTCCGCGAACTCTTCCTTGTCCGGCCATATCCCGCAGGCACACTGAACGGAGATCCGCCTCCTGTCGGATCCCCGTCTCGACCGTAACGTGTAAGATCAGCGTCAGGGAATGCCCACTTCCTGAATGGCCTTGGCAAGGTCATTGCTTCTCAGGGTTGGGGCTCGGTTCTCTGTTCTGTCCAGTTTAAATTGTCCAGTGATGGCGGGAGGACACATGCAGAAACCACACCCACACTCCGGGGCACCTTGCGGGTGTGATGGAAGTTAGCGCCGAGCTTGGGCTGGGAGCTTCCCAGGGTGAGCTGCCGGGAGACAGAGACGACCTGCAAACGTGCTGAGAGCACCTACTGTGTGCCAGCCCTCGCTTAGAAAAGGTTCGTGTTATGCCATGTTTGCAAGGACACCCAAGTTGTTGGGCGTTTCCTGAGCCCCTACCGTGTTCCGGGCCCTGTGTCAGGGGTCGGGCTCCACAGGATCTCCTCCATTTGCTTCCTGAGTCCCTTGCGTGCTGTTGAGAGAACTGGGAAGGTCTAGTTCCTTCTGCTGGGGGCTCACGCATCATCTTCTAACGTCAGCAATGCCCCCTGGGGATCCTACAGTCACCGTTGAGTAGTTATGGTCTGAAGAGGAGTCGTGGTTTTTCTGCAACAAAGTGCAGAACAACAAGAAATTCGGATGAACACGTCCCCCAAACTGCAGTGCCCGGGACTTACGGACTCCCCATCACCTGGTCCCAGGTGGCACCCCTCATGCCTCTCGCACCCCTCGTGAGGAAACTGAAGAACTCAGAGCATGACAAAGCTCCTTCTCCCCGCTTTCTCCCCCTGGATCTCCTCCAGCAGCGCATTCCAGAGCCCCAGTCATTGAGAGGCGAGTGCTGGGGTCTCCCGTGGTTTGCAGACTCTCCTGCATGCATCCCAGGGTCCTGACCACCAGGCCAGGGCGACAAAGTTCTCCAGGGACAACCTGACGTGAACTCCTTCTACATGAGGATGAGGAAGCCAGACCCGGAGGGTGCAGCACCGTGGCCAGGTGCCCGAGCCTGGGGGGAGGACGGCAGGATGGGACCCCCCCCCCGGCTGTCATCCGCAGCTCCCCTGTCATCCACCATGGCCTGTACCTGCAGAAAAAGGAGAGGGGGATGCAGGATGGCCTTGCCTGGTGAGCTCAGCTTTGGTGACACTGGACACTCTGAGCTGGGTCTCATCCTTATCTCCTGTCCAGGATTTCCAGGGCATGGGGATATCCAAGCAGGGAAACCCAGCCTCTTGCTGCCAGTCAGAACCCTGGGTTGCCCGCACCAGAGCCTGACTCCGGTCTATAGAGATACCAAGGAAATTTGCTGGAAGCATCCCAGGAGCTGACTGAGTCCGTGGGGGAGGCCAGAGAGTCAGGCTTGGAAAGTGCATGGGCAGAAGCCAGTGGGGAGAGCCTGGCATCACAGTCAAGGTCATGCCAGAGGAAGGGCTCCATGAGAGCCCCCAGTGTTCCCACACTGGGCCTGGATGGCACCGCGACTCGTGATGAGACACTTTCCCAACTGTCACCGGAGTCTTTGGCTTCTGGCTCTGCCAGGGTTTGGGAGGAGAGGGGACAGTGAAGTTTCAAAATGGCAGCTTTCTCCAAAATAAGCAGAGCATTTAGAATCGGGGCAGCCGCAGAATAACAATGTCCTCTGCACCTGCTGAGCATGGCCCCCACCCCCGGCGGCGTCTGCCTGGAGAAGGCCACGCGCACAGTGGAGGAGCAGAGGCCGCGGGTTCACATGCACCGGGGAAGGGTCCCGCCCGGGGCCCGGCCTTCCGGAGGGGACCACAGGGCTGCTGGGCTCATCTCTGCCCCAAGAGACCCCTAGTTTCCAGCCTCACCCAGAGAGACTCCCCCAACACACAGCATTTCTGCGACGGGGGCCGTAGCCCTCCGCGGACACCAAGCGAGGACTCACAAGAGCTTGGCCCGGTTCCGATCCGGTCCTAAATCAGAGCAAGACGAGTCTACAGCCCCTCCCGGGTTCATGTTCATGCTGGGCAGCCTGCGACGGCAGCCTCCACCCTCAGAAAGCATCCACAGCTGAGGGGTTATGGACGCAGAGGGGTGTGGAGCCCACCTCACCCTGAATTTGCCCCTGGAACCTATTACTGTGCCTGAAGTCCCCGCACTGAGGAAATTCCTCCAGAAGAGGCAGCGTGTCACAAGGCTTTCCTTGGGAGGTTGAGGGTAGAGGCCACCGTTCTCCTACAGTTTGAAAAGCAGCGTCAGATGATCTCTGACATTTGTTTCCGCTTGGTAGAGACGTCTGGATGAGTCCGGGATGAGAGCCCGGACGAGCGAGGTTGTGTGGGTGGGATCCAGAAAGCCCCAGTGCGGGCTGAGACTTGTAAGTGCTCCCTCGCAGGTGAGTGCTGGGGACGCTCGGAAGCAGCAAGGTGCAGAGTCTTGGACCGCTCGAGGAGAGTGAGGGACAGCACCCGTGCCGGGCTGTGGCTCTGACCATTCGAGCCGCTCACCGTCTATCAAGTCAGCAAAGCGACGCCTCCCCCGAAAGGAGACTGAGCCCAGGCTCGCAGCGCAGAGGAGGGAACAGGTCCCCGCGCTTCCCGTCCTTGTTCATGGATGCAGTAAAGCTTTGGCTGCCCAAGATGACATCCTCATTCCCTCCCTCCCTCCCTCTGTTTCTTCCCAATCCCCACCCTCACTTCCTTTCCCTCCCTCCCTCTCTCCCTTCCTTCCTTCCTCTCTTTCTTTCTTTTTTTTCTCCCTCCTGTCATCTTCGAAAGCCACAAGCACCCGCCGATTGCCTGTCATGATGCTTAAACTGTGTATTTGCTGTGTTCCCAGTGACCCTGCGCAGGTTCCCACCCCAGTTCTAGATGGTGAGACTGAGGTCAGCAGAGGTTATAACGCGGTGTGAAGTGCGTGTGGACAGCCGGCAGGGGGCAGGAGACCAGAGCCTCTGTTTGCCGCCCTACCCACGGTGTCCTTCCTAACGCTTCAGGAGGCCCAGACGCACCCGACGAGCCCGAGTTATGATGGACCCGAAAGTGCTGAACATGGGCCTTCACGGCCTTCTCCCTGCGCCGATTCTGACTGGTGTGCCCCTTCCCCTGTGGAGCGAGGATAGCGAATGCAGGGACCTGATAAAGTAGAAGGAAAGGGAGAGAAACAGAGATATGGGGGGAGGGGCAGGTCTGGGAGAGACAGGGTCGGAAGCAGTTGAGGTCAGAAGGGATGACGTAGAGGCAGAGGACGATGCTGTCCCTGAGAGACTCGGACAAAGGACCTGATGACGGATGCATCTCTTTGGGCTGCTGGACTACATTTCATCGAATGGGACACGTTGCCAAGACTGGGTCCCACGGCTCCCCATAGGCTCCCCAGGGGTCTGCTAGCGTTTCGCACTCGGATTCTATATGATGGAAACCAACCGTGTATTTCAGCCCGGATATTAGACTTAAGCAAAACCCAGCATTTCAAGTGTTAAAGGACCGAAGAGAAGCTGGGTGATTTGTCTGTGTTCGCTCGCTGGTGTGTACCGTTTCGCAGATGCCTGCCATCGGATCTTCCGGTTCCAAATTCAGTGCCATTCTGCCCACTCTGCACTGGGTTCTGTCCCGTTTATGAATGGTATTACGAGGTGGGATGCGGGGGTCTGGGAAGGATGCTGTAGAATGGGGGCACTTTGGGCACAGGGATGGTGGACGGAAATGACTCTGGAGGGTGCAGGCTCTGTCCCGAGGGGCCGGGATGGGGCGGCTCCAATGACATCCTCTATGTGTGCAGAAAAGTCAAGAGAGTCTCAGAAGGACTGCCACTTCCCAGAGAAGGACACTGGCACCCGTGTCTCTCCTGGGGACGGGGAGTAGCCACACAGAAATTGAGAGGAATTTGTCCCAAGGCTTCGAGGAGGGCTTCTGGGACAGGCTGAGGGAAACCAGGAGTCAGGACCTGGGAGGCACATACGTTGAGTTCTTTGGGACTCTGACCACCAAGAGGAAACTTCTGGCCGGAATCCAGTGATTTTAGCATCAGAGGCCTATACTCTGCATGTTTGTTTTATGTGGTTTTAAATTTAAAACATTGTTTTCCAAAATGGTTTCTCAGAAGAAAAAATTAAATAACCCTCTGACGGCCTCAGCTGAACGAAGAGGGAAAGAGCAGATCTGGGGTCGTTCTGAGCTTTGGGAAGCCCAGTTTTTCCTCCCAGGACCTCTATGCCGGCCCTTGGTGGAGAAACCGTAGGGAGAGTGAGGAAGTAGAACTTAGAGCCAGGGAAGGCAGACAGACGCCTCATGACTTCCTGTCTGACTGCTCCGCAGGGTGCCACCATGCTCATTTTGGGGAGAAATCCATCTGCTGTTGCTGAATCTCAACCTGTGCTCTGAAGGCAAAGGGTCGGGGGTCTCTGGGGGGCTTCAGAGCTCTCCAGCTACCACCAGACTCCTCACCTTGACCCCTTTATTCTTTGGGGTTATGCCTTTCTTTGTCACAAACCACATCCAGACAAAAGACAGAGGCCGTACCATTCAGGAACTGTGAGTCCCTGAGCGAGGGGGCAGGAAGGGTGCACACTTGACTCCCATCTCCCCGGTCCAGTCCTTTCCTGTCCTCTGCAGTCCACGTTTGCACCTGCCTGGTGAAAAGATACTGAAGGCAGATGCATTTAACAACTCAAGCAGAGAGGAGCTCTGGGAGGAATCAAGCTGTCCACACACAGCACGAGGGTCAGGCAGGATTTAAAGTAGCTGGTTCTTAGCAGGCTCACTTTCAGAGCGTCGGGGCCACCCGCATCCAGGGAGGGAGGCTGGGACGGAGCTCCTCGACCCCCACCTCCCTCCGCATGCACCCTCCTCCCCACCGCAGCCTCCCGGGCGGGCGGTGGCTCAGATGGCTCAGACCACAGGTAGCAAACGCCGTGCGGGCATCTTGGCTGTGCTCCCGGGAGAGCCACCAACTGCATCCCGGGGAGAGGGCCCCCGCCCCGAGGAGGTACCGAGACCTGGTGGGGGTGGGGGGGCTTGCATTCCTTTCGAAAAGGGATTCCATGGGTCTGAAAGGACGACTTTCTTGTGCTGTTCTCGCCAAGGGGACCCAGAACGCCGTAAGATGGGAGCCCGCCCGGCCGCAGAGACAGGTCTGTGTAGACGGTGGCACGAGAGGCGGCTGCCGCGTCTCAGCCCCGCTGACTGCAGCAGCAGGGTGACTTGCCAAAGGCCGCCAGCGCTGATCGATGTGCCCAATCTGACTCTTGCAAACCCGCACGGGTTTCTTTGGGCTTGGGGTGTGTGTGACTGTGAGTGTGTGTGTTTGTGCGTGTTTGGGGAGGGGATGGTCACATGACCTCCAGTCTCCAATCTGGGTACCAATTAAGCCGAGACCCGCCAAGAGGGAAAATCGATGAGCGAAGGGACCACTTTGCGGGGGCCTCGCCAAAGACTGCGGAGCCGGAGGCCCGGAGAGGGCGAGCCCAGTGCACCCCGAGGAGAGGCGAGGGCACTGTTCGCCCCGGCTCGGCCACTGGGGGCCGCAGTCACCTTCAGCTCCGGGAAGCGGGGAGACGCGAACCCCGCTGGCGGCTCCCGCCGCCGGGCCGCCTCCAGCGCGCAGCCTCGACTCGCTCTCCCCCGGCGCCGCGGCCGCGATCCGGGACCAAGCGACGTCGCCGTCCCCGAGCTCTGGCTGCGCCCCCACGCCCGCTCTCGCTCGCCGCAGCCTCCAGCCGCGCCCCTGCCCGGGCCCGCCCCTCCGTCCCCGGGGTGCGCGCAGTCCCCGCCCGTGCGCCCCGCCTGCTGCGCGCCCCGGGCGGGCGACCGCGAGCCGCGAGCCCGGCTCTTCGCCGCCGGCTTCCCGGCCCGCGCGGCTCTCTGCCCCCAGCCCGTGACGCGGCGCGCCGGCCGAGACAAAAGACCGCGGCCGGGGCCGCCCGGGGCCATGCGAGCCCGAGCCGGCCGCCCCCTGCCCCGGTGCAGCCCGCGCGCCCGCCCCGGCCGCCGCGCGCCCGCGCCGGCCCCGCTCGCAGCCCGGTGGGCGCCGCGAGGCTGAGGGCGGACCCCCGGGCCGGGTGGCGGGAGCTGCAGCCTCCCCTTCCCCGGGCGCGGACCCCTTGCTGCCCCGGGAGCCCGGCCGGGGGCTCGGAACCTTCCCGAGGCGCGGCGTTGGAGGCCGAGCGCAGCGCCGCGGGAGAGCAGAGGAAGCCCCGCGGGGGCCTCGGAGGTAACTTCGGAGAGCCCGGGACGCGCGGGGCGGGGGCGCACGCGAGCGGGTGTGTGTCCGGGCGACGCGGGTCCGCGAGTGCCTGCGGTGGGGCCGCCGCGCGCGGGGGGCAGACGGGGCCGGCGGGAGCGCCCACCTTCCTCGGCGGGGCTCCCAGCTCTGCGGGCCACGGGGCGCTTGACGCTGCGCCCTGGGCTTGGTGGAAAAGGTGTTGGGGTGGGGGTGGGGACTGCCGGGCTTCGCCAAACCTGGCGGGGAGGTCAGGGATCCGGGAAGGGACCGTGCAGTTTGGGGCAAGTTTTCGCGGCTGAAAATTCTTTTCTGGAAAACGATATTTGGAGGGTTAAATACGTGAGCTGGGTGTGCAAAAAGCCTGACACATCAGAGGTGCAAAGTAAGATGGAAAGCCGGACAAGCCCCAGGTGGACCAGCCCGGGCACCCGATTCTTACATTGACGTTTCCAGTCACGTAGAGGTGGAAAGGGATCTTTCCTCCCGGGGAGAGGAGAGGTTCAACTTCACCTGCCAGAAAGCACAGGAGCCAGGCCTGGGTGGCGGGTGGTGCGCCCTCACATACGGTCTGATCCGTGCGTATGCAGACGCTCCTCCATCCGTGCCAAAGCGAGGACTGCGAGTGTCCCCCGCGGGATCCCATCCAGCCGGAGTAATCATCTGTCTGCTCCCCGGGGGTGCCCAGAGCTTCCCGTGGCATCAGGGAAGCTTGACTGTGACCGCGCTCCGTCAGCACTGCTCCCGGGGAAGAGTGTAGCTGTTCAACTGCTGTGCACACGTTCGGTGCAGACCGAAGCTGAGGGAAAAAGCCAGAGTCTCGGCTGTAAACAATAGAGGTCTGTCTTAAAGAGCTTTCCATTTCCCTTGCGGATGGGGTGATTTCATCAGGAGGGGACCTAGTGTCTGCCGCCGCCCCCAGGGCTGTGACCTGGAGCTTCCGGGCAGGGCTCTGCTGTGACTTTAGGTGCCATGTGAAGACTTGCCGCGAGCCTGGCAGCAGCTCCTGGGGCCCTTAGGCTCCCCTTCCTCCTGCAAACAAGCTGCTGCCGTCCCCTCTCTGGATGGAGAGGGTCAGTAAACGCCCCCCCCCCCAGAATCCACTGGGCCTGCCCTGCGCGTGGGAGCCAGCCGAGGGCTGTGGCCATAGATAGCTTTCGGAATGAGCTCTGGGCCCCCGGCTCCTTTCGAGCCTGGCCACAGTGTTCCGAGCACCGCCGAAGTGCGAGAAGACAGTAAGAGAGCCTCGGGCTCCTGGCACTGTAGAGGGACTTGCACGACCCGCGTTAATGGGCTTCCTTCTTGTGTGGCAGAGGAGGGTGGAGGCAGGAGCAAACTTACAGTTTCTTCGTAGCTTCCTGGAGCCTGGAGGGAAAGCCTTAGCTGTCTGGTAAATCGTCTGATTTTTACTGTGTGTGTCTGAGGTTTGTATAGATCAGGGACTTTATGAAAATACACATCAGTTGCCAGGGAAAGATGAGATCAAACAGTTTATTTGCATTTCTGATGATTTGGTGAGGAAGTGTTGTAGAGCACTTAATACTTGGAGGACAGACAAAGCGTTCTTTGTTGGTGGTATGTTCTTTCTGAGTTTAACATACATAATGTCTTCTTTCCCTGGCTGGCACTAGAGGCAACACTGATGAGACTCTGCGGCTTCTAAAAGCCTTTGGATTTATTAACTCCCTGATACTCCCTCCGAGGGCAAGGCTCCACTGAGGCCAGGCCGTCTGTCCTGTCTCGATCCACAGCACACAGGACTGGTCTGGGGGTTCAGGGGTCCCCGCATCAGCCCTGTCTCAAATCTTGACAAATGTGAAACAGAGACCAGTGTTGCAATGAGGGCTCTGTGCCTGCAGGGCAGGCGTCTGCGGGGTGGCGGGGTGGGGGAGGCGAGGGCCCTGCTCCCCACTCCAGCCAGGGGGTGATGGGCATTCTCAAACTAGCTAGGAGAACCTTCCAGATTCCTCTGCAAATCTGTGGCTAAAGCCCCACGGATTAGCTCTTCCCACTGACATTTGGATCGCAGTTTTGGGAGCTTACCTGCAGACTCAGTGTCCACTGACATGAAAGAGAAAAAAAGGGAAAGAAGAAGAACAGCACTATGGAGTTTAGAGACGCGCAGAGGCAGCTAGGGCCAGACTCGACTCCAGCCACCTCTCACTCCTCGAATGACCTTGGGGAGCTCCTTCACTCCCCCGCTCGCCTGTATTCCTGTGTTGGAAAGGAGAGCGCATCAGATCAGATCATGGACGTCCCCCCTCTGTTTCTCTTTTAAAATTGAATCTTATATGACTGTTACGCATACGGAACGGATTAAAGAGTGGGAAGCCACCCAATGGCAGCTCCCTCCCAGCCTGACTCCAGGGCGCCCTTCTGGAACCGCTAGTGGCTCCCCAGAACACTCTTGGAGGGTCCTGAAAGGCTTTTCTCTAGAACATGGCACGTCTTCTCCCCGAGCGTTGGAAGCAGACACTGTGGTGATTCCGTCCTGTGTTATAAGTGTTTCCCTGGCTCCCACTCCTTCCGGATGGCTGGCCGTGTCCCCAGCACGTGAGTCCCCTAACTGTTGCAAGCCCTCAATTTCCCAGGTCTACCCTGTGCCCAGCAGGCGAGCGGCTGCTTTTGGGTCCTTGCTGGACAGATGAGCAGATAAGGAGCTATTTTGACGGAACTGTGGCCGATGGATGGCTGGGCTCCAGCGCCATGTGAATTGTGAGGGGGACTTGGATTTACCCGTTGCTGTCTCCGGTGTCTAGGACACCGTGTGGCGCGTTGTAAGAAAACCTTTCCTGTAGTCGGAGCTACTAAGGAGGCTTTTTCGAGTTCCAGCGTCGGGGGTGGGGTCCTGCACATGCACACATGTGGTTCCTTCTGACGGCAGCTGCTGGAGGCGCTGTAGGGCTCACATCCTGGTTCCTCAAAAGGGCCAGGGGGCTCTGCTCTTGGGGTTGTATGGAGCCTTCATTACAGAGTCATGATTGGCTAAGTGTGGGCCATTGACTCAAGCTCCAGTCACTGTCCCCTCCCTGGAGACTGGGGCTGAGACCAAAAGTGCCAACCCTCGAATTACCTGGTTGGGCCCCCTTTAAGGCGTGGAAGGTAGCTCACCCTTTTCCCCCCTTCCCTCCACTCCAGTGACGGGGACAGCTCTGGGAGGTGGCTGCCCCCTCAGTCTGAGTCCCCGATCAGAGATGACCAGGAGCACAGACCCCAGCTTACTCACAGTGGACTCGTGGCCTGGAGAAGTCAACCGTTGGGGTTTTGAGCCACTGGAGTCTGGGGACTGTTTGTCACTGCAGCAGAACCTGACCTGTCCTGGCAGGTGACGGCCTTGGGCTGATGCTGCCTTTGGATCAGAACCCATCGGGGGACGGGTGGTTGCTGAGACAGCGTTTTATGGGGAACAGCCCTGGGGTATGGACACCGGGCTGAGGACATGGTCACCGTGAGCTGGTCGGAGAGCGCACCTGGTGGCATACCCACGTTGTTCTTTTAGAGAAGGACCACGATGACCGAAAGCCCAGGGCTTAAGCCGTAATGTGCTGGTTTAATGGTTCAGGGGAAGAAAGTGAGTCTGATTAATGTGTTCACTGATCAGGGAGGCTAGAGGCCAGGTAATAAAGGGAAGCTCTTTTGTGACATTGGAATTAGAGCGAAGGGGGTGTGTGGGATGAGCTGAAAGGCCAATGACATGTGGCTGTGGCCTGCTGACGTGTCTTCCTCATCCGGGTGGGAAGCTGCCCGCCAGCTGGGCTACATGCGTGTGCACGCGCCTCACTGAATGCCAGCCTGAGAGCGCGCGCTGCCGGCCGTGCTTACTGTGTGATTTTTCTGGGGCTCTGGGGTTCGTTCGTGCACGCCCTCCAACGAGAGCTTTCATGACAGCCTTCTCCCCTGGTGGGACAGTGGGGACAGTGCTGAGCCCGCCCACGTCTACTTTGCCTCTGTGGGTGTCCTGTCTGCTGCGTCCTTCCCTCCTGCTGCTCCCGTTCTGTGCTGGGGGCCCTCGTGACCCCCCCCCCACCGTGGCTGACGGGCAGGGACGGCCCCATGGAGCCTCTGTGAACATTGGGATTTCGAGAAAAGAAGGTTTTTTTGCAGGAAGCTACACATGTAAGGGTTCTGGTGACTTGAAGAGACTCAGCAAACAGCTGAGAAAACAAGCTGAGAAGGTCAGCAGGGCGGTAGGGACAGTGGGGGGGAGTCCTGCGAGGACGAGGGGCTGCAGCCCTCATGGAAGCCTGCAGGGCCTCAGCAGCGCTGAGAAGCGACCAGGAGACACCAGACGCGGGTGGTGTGTGCAGCTGAGGGAAGCGGGAAGTCATTCCTTAGTGTGAGGGGCAGGGGCGGGGGGTGGGTGGGGCAGACAGTGAGGGGACAGGGGGTGGGCGATGAGTGGGGCGGGCAGTGGGCCGGGTGGGCACGAGGAATGGGCGTGGGTAGTGGGCTGTGAGCCATTCCTCTCTGTCCCCATCGCTATGGCCCTTCTGCTGGTCTGCTTCTCCCGCTGGGTTGGGAGACCCTAGAGGGGTGGGACAGCACCCGTCACCGTGTTGCCCTGGGACTGGCACGGCGTCTGGCACAGTCTGGATAGTTCGGTGTGCACTGTTGGGTGAGGGAGGGACTGACTGGCCCGGCACGTGACTCACAAGGTTCTCTGTGGGGATACGAAGGCCTGACTCTCCAGCGGCCACAGGAAGAAAGCATCGCGATTCGGTCTCCCCACAAGCTCCGTCTGAGGCCACTGCGTGGCACGGCCACTGGAAAGATGGTCAGGTCCAGGCTGAGGGAGAGACCTGTACTCTGCATGCCAGGATAAAAAAGCTCCTCGAGAAGCACACGCGCCAGTCGGGAATTATTTAAAGAAGATCCACGGGTCCGTGGCACCGAGGTGCGACCTGTCCAGAATTCCCAAGCAGCTGCCACCATCCCACAGCCTCCTGGGATCTTCATGAATATGGACTTCCTGGCTTTGCCCTGTCGGAACGTCTGGGCTGAGAACCAAGCCTGGGTTTACCCCACATTTACAAGTGCCATGGCCAGTCGCAAGAGGAGGGGGCACGGAGAATTGAGCCAACACTGCGAGTCACAGAATGTTTCCTGCAGCCACATCCCATCAACAGGGAAGGTGCAGTGGCTGCGGTGGCTGCGGTGGCCGTGGAGCCCGGGGACAGGGAGCCACCTGCAAATCCCTGGAGAGCTGCATTCCCCGGGGCCTTGACTTCTGCCTGGCCCCTGGGCCCCTAGGGAAGTGGGAGAGGCTGCCTTCTCTCCGGGGGGCCACCACGCCCACTGGCTCGGGGCAGGGGTGCCGTGAGCTCCAGCAATGGGGAGAGGGATGAGGCCGTGTGGCCGGCCATGATTCCAGGATTTTAGGATGTGTTTCTGGATTACGGCCCCGGGGAGCCCTTAGTCCCACACCAGCAGTAGTCTCATTCCCCACGCATGCCTGTCGGTAGAGGTTTCCTCTCTATTTTAGGTTGGATTTTATCAACTGGGGCACAGCATTCGCCTTTGGAGAAGGATGGCAGGCTTCCAGGGACGTCTGCTGCACGTGTGAGCAAGTGGAGGGGGTGAGCCTTCCCTCCCTCCACGTGCTGGGGTGGCTGGAGTTTCAGGCCCGCTGCTCCAGGCCCCGGTGGGAGGCCCCGTAAGGAAGAACCCCCAAAGCTGCCCACGGGCCAGCCCCCCAGCCCCCCGACCACATTATGTCACACGGCAGAGGGGGCTTTGCAGACGTGAGGAAGTTGAGGACCTCGGAAAGGGGTTCATTCCGGCTATATGGGTGGCCGGGGGTCATCACGACAGCCTATAAATGGGGAGGAGAAGGCCGACGACTCGCAGAGGGAGCCGTAGCCACTGGAGCCGGGCTGGAAGCCTCGTAACTGGTGGCTTTGGAGATGGAAGAAGGGGCTGAGGGTCGAGGAAAGCCGCGTGCAGGAACCAGGAAGAGGGCAAGGAAAGGGATTCGTCACTAGAGTGCCAGGGAAGAACGCCGTCCCGCCGATACCTGGGTTTCAGCCCCGTGTGGCCCGCTGGGGACTTGACTCCTCTCTTGATGGCAGGTCGGGGCGGCGTCGAGCCTCTGTGCTTGTGGTGATGTCACAGCTACAGGGGAAGCTGACATAGGACGACGTCCGAGATGGTCTGTGTCTGCCACGGAAGTGCAGGGAGGCTGACCCGGAGGCAGAGCTTGATCTGACTTCTGAAGGGTCTGCACCGATTGTCACCTTGGTCGGCGTTTCTCAAATCCTAGAGTTCTGCCCTCTTGAAATGGCTGAACCCATGGAGCCCGGTTTGGGAAACAGGAACAAAAGTTCAACATCATTGCCAAAGCACTCAGGCTCGGGAACTGCAGAGCTCCACCCGGCTGTCAGGAGGCCACACACAGGATCTGGGATGTGCGTTTAGACTTATTGCTGGGCTGGAAACAAATAGTTAACTCAAATTAAAACAAAACACAGAAGTCATCTGGTCCAGGTCCTCACCTCTCCCTGGATGGTCAAAGGGAGGAGGCTGGTTTGGTGATGATTTCAGGAGAAGAGAGGGGAAGATAAGGGACTTACTACTCATTATTAATATTTTGCCCTAAAATGAGACATGAATGATGCCTGAGCATTAGGAAGCTATCTTTTGGAGACATTTTGATAAAGAAAATAATCATTTTGGAGCAATATATTGTGTCAGAGATAATACGGTAATACATATTTCTTTGCACACTATATTTTATAAAGTGCCTCCATGGCCAGCCAAACATGCCACTCGTGCTTCTGCCCCAGGGCCTTTGCACAGGCTGTTTCCTCCACCTTTCCACCTCATGGAAAGAAAGTAGGCACATGATTTGTTTCATACATATCTGGGGACTTCATTCAAATGCAGTCTTTCCTTGGAGGACTTCTCTGACCATCTTTTAAAAATTGCAACCCCCATCTGCCCGGTCTGTCCTTCTCTCTTTCCCTTCATAATGTTTTCTACCTCTATTATACTACACATTTTACATTTATTTTGCTTATTATCTATCTCCCCACCTAGGATATAAGCTTACTAGGGTATTCTTGTTTTGTTTTAATCTGCTCTATATCCTGCTGTATTTCTACCTGTTAAACTAGTGCCTGGCATGTGCCAGTTACAAAATGAGTATCTTTTGAACGAAAAAAATGAATGTCTCATTTGAGCCTCTTAGTGATCCCAGGAGGAGGAAGTGATACCTTCCTTTTCTAGACGAGAAAGCCAAAGATCAGAGGTGATTATTTACTCCCCAGCTTACATTTCTGGGATCTGCCTGTATATCTTTTCCTCTTTATTTTTCATTAGAAAATGAGATATTCAGAACATTTAAGTAATACAGACCTGAAACAAGGAGGAAAAAAACACCCAGGGACGATTATTACTGGTTTTGGTATGTAGAAGATATTATATATGGACAATTTTATATCGCATTACAATATGTCACTTAGTAGCGTGCTTTTTAACTTACAAATATGCCATTAACATTAAATGTGTCAATAATAAATATTCGCAACATGATTTGTTTATGGCTGTATGGTATTTCATCATACTGATGTGCCGTAATCTTACATGACCACTTGGATACAAAGTTTATTGGTGAAAGTTTCTTCTTATAAGCAACATTGAAGAGAAAATATTTGTAGCACTTTTTTTTTCTTTTTATACTTATCCAATGATTTCCTTTGGAGATGTACTTAGGAGTATGGATTTTTTAATTTAAAATTAGGTATAGGGGCGCCTGGGTGGCTCAGTGGGTTAAAGCTGCTGCCTTCGGCTCAGGTCATGATCCCAGGGTCCTGGGATCGAGCCCCGCATCGGGCTCTCTGCTCAGCGGGGAGCCTGCTTCCTCCTCTCTCTCTCTCTGCCTCTCTGCCTACTTGTGATCTCTGTCTGTCAAATAAATAAATAAAATCTTAAAAAAAATAAAATAAAATTAGATATATTTTCATTTTAGGTGTTAAGTTTTATTTTAAATTTTACTGCTGATTACTTCCTATAACAGTCACACAGGTGTGTACCTCTCCAATGATAGATACATGGGGGTGCCTTCTTTTCCACTGTCGACCCCCTCCCTGGATAGCAGTACTAGCCTTCTTAACCATTACCAATCCAGCAAGCAAAAATCCCATGCCTTATACCACTTCTGCACCTCATAAAAAAATATCATTTTAGATACTTTCTTTAGATTTATGAATTATATGTTAGTCAAATTGCTATTTTAGTTTGCTTTACTGATTATAATGTGCACTATTTTCTTTGCCTTTCTTTTTTTGTAAATTCACTATTTTGGGGGCTCTTCCTTCTTTCCTATTAGTATTCAGAGATTTCAGTAAGATGCTAAAAGGTTCTGCAATCCAGTTTTTTCCCCCAATTTTTGTGACCTTTATTGGTGTCGTAAGAAAGTAATTTCCGTTTATCCCAGCTGATCAGTCTTTTTCTCCATGATTTCTTCTTCTTCTTCTTTTTTTTTTTTAAGATTTTATTTATTTATTTGACAGAGAGAGAGAGCACAAGTAGGCAGAGAGGCAGGCAGAGAGAGGAGGAAGCAGGCTCCCTGCTGAGCAGAGAGCCCGATGCGGGGCTCGATCCCAGGACCCTGAGATCATGACCTGAGCTGAAGGCAGAGGCTTAACCCACTGAGCTACCCAGGCACCTCTTATCCATGATTTTAATTTCTGCAATTTCTGGAATCTTGTATGTACGATGCTTACGCAACCTCGCATTATCTAAATCCTGACTCAAATTTCCTTCTTTTTATTTCATTGGTAATTTCCTTTTGGTATGGCAAGGACTGAGAGCTAACTTAATTTTTCACCAATTAGTTAACCAATCATTCCCATAATATTTAACTATTGATGCATTTATGTTCTGCAGAATAAACCGTTGTTTTCTCGACTCGAAAGGCTACCTTCATCATATGTGCCGTCCTTACCTACATTCCAGTCCGCTGCTTGTCTTTCTTGTCTCCAGTGAGTTAGCCATCACATTGTAAATGCAGGAGCTTTGTAGCAAGTTTTAATATTTGGCTATCCAAATAGATTGACATTTGACCAGAACACTTCACTAAGTATCTCAAAGCAAATAACTTGACAGGGTTCCCTCCAGCACACAGGACCTCTCACTGCAGAAATGCAAAGACAATGAAGCATGAACAAAAAGCAAAACACCGTCTTCTCGATTTTCTTAGTTACTCACCTTGACAGCCTCATTTATAAGAATTTTCTTTTGGGGGGGCGCCTGGGAGGCTCAGTCGGTTGAGTCTCTGACTCTTGATCTCAGCTCAGATCTTGATCTCAGGGTCTTGAGTTCAGGACCCACAACTGGGCGCTACACTAAGTGTGGAGCCTACTTAAATTTGTGTTCTTTTCTTTTGCCTCCATTTTGACAGGGCTAAGTGGAAACTTATTTTTCCAGTTTTTAAAATGTACTTTACCTTTTAATTAGTACATCTTTTAAAAAGTGAATAAAAGGGGGCGCCTGGGTGGCTCAGTCGGTTGAGAGTCTGCCTTCAGCTCAGGTCATGATCCCAAAGTCCTGGGATCAAGCCCCACATCTGGCTCCCTGCTCAGCGGGGAGCCTGCTTCTCCCTTTTCCTCTGCCTGATGCTCCCCCTGCTGTGCTCTTTCTCTCTCTCTCTCTCTGTCAAATAAAAGGACTGAACATTACCCAACTTGGGAGTTCACATTTGATCATTTTTGCTTCCCTGCTTTTTTTTTTTTTTAAGGGAAGAGTATGTGAAAGTTCATGTTCTACCTGCTGCTCCTTGTGTTTCCCTCACTTGCTCCTCACCCCGCTAGAGGGAGGACTTCCTCCCTAGGGTTATGGGGATGGCCATGCACTGGACCAACACCACCTGGTGTTGGACAGATGAAATTGGCGGTAGTTTGTATATCATGTATTCATAGCCCAGAGGAGGAGGACACGGGGCACACAGGGTTTGAATGTGGCTCCATTGGCATTATGGGACAAGAGGGTGAAGGGACCCCTGGATCCTGTGGGATGTTGTGATTGGCTTGTTTGAATAATTCCATAGCTGGCAAGTTACCAACACCTACTACTCAGGAACAGGTAGGAGCTGTGCCTGATCCCCTTGATAAGGAGAGCTGTTTGGCTAGTGGGTCTTCTCTGCAGGAGCAGAGTGTGGAGGCCATGAGGCCCTCCTGATTTGACCAGATGTCAAGGCAGCACAGAATGTCAGGCCTTCGTTTTAGGTCTTAACATCACATCTTCCTTTCTCCCCTCTCTTTCTCCAAAGGATACCGTCATCCCAAACCTGGCATGTTTCATTTCCATATATGTTTTCATACTATCCTTTTTATATAAACATTCCAAATCAATCTATATATTTTTTTCAAGTTACATCAATGATAGGATACATCCATTTGCAACTTTCCTTTCCATGCATTTTTGTATTTTTAAAGTTTATCCTTAAATTTATTGTAAATAAATTCATTCACATTAGCTGCTGTATCAGTGATATGATAAACCCATATTTATCTCTTTCTCACTGTACTTCTTTACTATTAAAAAATGTTTTTAATAAGCAGTTTTGCCGGGGTGCCTGGGTGGCTCAGTGGGTTAAAGCCTCTGCCTTCAGCTCAGGTCATGATCCCAGGGTCCTGGGATCGAGCCCTGCATCGGGCTCTCTGCTCCGTGGGGAGACTGTTCCCCCCCCCCGCCTGCCTCTCTGCCTACTTGTGATCTCTGTCAAATAAATAAATAAAATCTTTTAAAAAAATAAGCAGTTTTGCCACCTTGTAAACCCATGTGAATGTTTATCTTGCTTTATAACTGGAGGTAGATTTGGAGGGCAATAGGATTTGCCAATCTCGAGCTTCATCTGTATTGCCAAATTTCTTACCGTTTGCCAGGTACTCATGCATATAACTCAGTCATGTGACATTGGTACTAGTATCATCCCCATTTTCAGCTGAGGAAACTGAGGTGCAGAGACTCATAGTGCTCAAGTCACCCAGCCAGTAAGTGGAAGAGCTTGGATTTAAATTTGGGCAATTTGGCTCCAGAGTCTATGGTCTTTAACTAGTGTACCATTCTGCCTATAACAAATGCCAGCTGTATTCTGATTTGGTTTTGACTGGTATGCCTTATTTTATCTTTATACTTTCAACCTTTCTGTGACAACATGTTTAGGTATATTTCTCATAGGTGACATTTGACTGCAATATATTTTTGTAATCCAATATGAGAGTCACAGTCTTTTGAACTGTTAACTGTAGCCCATTTACATTTATTGTGATTTGATGTATTTGGAAATATTTCTGTCATCTTGTGATTTTTGCTTATCTTCGTTTTTCATTTCTTCTTTATTTCTCTTATTCCTGATTTTCTATTAATTGATTGAGATTTTATTTATTCTGTTTTCTCTACACTAGTTTAGAAGTTCTACATTAAGTTCTATAATTTCTTCCTGTTCTATTGGTGGTTATCCATAAACTGTTTTCTAATATACATTTTTTTGAGTTAACATCTAAATTTATTTAACATCCTTTTCCTACTCCTGAGAATACCTGGTAATGCTCAAGAAGTTTTAACCTTGATTACCATCCCCCATCCATTGTAGCAAAAAAACCAGTCATTAATATGGTGTTATACAATTGATACATGTTTAGAATTAACTATATGTTTACTACTTTCTTTTTTCTAAATTTGCTTTTTTTCCCCCAAAGGAGCTTCTTTTGTAGTTTTTACAATAAGGAATGTGTCTTAGGTTTTAATTTTAATTTATGAATAATGGGTTTTTTTCAGGTGATAGAATTATGAACTGTAAGTAATTTTTCCTTAACACTTTAAGAATTTTGTGTCTATGTCTTTTAGTTTTTCTTTTCTTTTTTTAACTCTAAAAGGACCAAGAATTCTGGACATCTTTTCATAGAATATACACAAAATGTGGATTTTATACATAGACCTCAGTTTATCTAAAAAATGCCCTAAATTACAATCTCATCTTTATAAAACAGAATTGTCCCCTTTAGGTTTTTTTTGTTGTTGTTTGTTTTTTTTTTAAAGATTTATTTATTTCAGAGAGAGGGAAAGCAAGAACATGAGTGGGAATGGTAGAGGGAAAGGGAGAGAGAATCCCAAGTAAACTCTGTTCTAAGCACAGAGCTGGATAGGGGCCTTGATCTCATGACCCTGAGATCATGATCTTAGCTGAAACCAAGAGTTGGACACTTAACTGACTGTGTCATCCAGTTGCCCCGTCCCCTCTCCTTTTTTTTTTTTTTTTTAAATTCCTGAAACACCCGTTTTTTGTTTTATTCTTTTCTCGGTAATTCATTCCCTCTCCTGACCGCCTCACTCACTTTCAGACTTTCTCTCTGCTTCTGGTATTCTTCAGTTTCAATATGGTGTGCTTTGCTCTTTAAGGGTACATTTATTTTTATAGGTCTTATTTGCAGTTTCTATTTGAATTTGAGAACTCATGTTTCTAATTTGTGAACATTTCTAGACATTGTTATTTTGATCATTGACTTTACACCATCCTCTCTTATCTCTCCTGGAATTCTTGTTAGGCATTTGTTAAAAGTTCTCCTGTGCTCTATGTCTTTTAACCCTGATTTCGTATTTTTAAAATCTTTGTATTTCTTTATGCTGCATGCTGATAGATTTCCTTAGATTTGTCTTCCAGTTCACTGTTTTTCTCATTGCTTATGCTATATGTTATTTGATTTGTGATTTGTGATATTGTGATTTTTATTTCAGTGACTATTTTTATATTTCTAGGGGTACCGTTTGGTTCTTTTCCAGGTCTCTGTGTTCTTTTTTCACAGCGTCCTCTTTCATTTGGATGTCCAAAGATTTTAAAATATCTTTCCTTGTTTAAAATATATTTACAGCTTTTTTTAAGATTGCTGTTCCATTTTGTGACGTTTTTAAAGTCCTAATGGTCCTGATTATTTTGTGTCTGATGACTCTCTCTCCCTGTTGAATATTTTCTCTTGTGCGTTGTGATTTTTTGAACTATTACTCAGGGTCAGTGCATGTGGCTTCTTACCTCCGCAGGGCACTGTGGGTTGTCCAGAGCAGTTCTGCATTTGCCTTGCTTGCATCCGGGGGTATCACCAGCGTGGAACTGATATCATATTAATTTCTCAGCTAGAGAGTTCTTGAACCCTGTGGCAGCATAAATTTTGGCCCCAAAGCATTTAAGGTGTTGCCCTGCTTTACAATTCAAGGAGTAATCTTTTCCTCTATTTAACTCAGAGGCCAACAAGCTTCCTTGTTTCCTGAGCTCATGAACAGATTTTTTCTGTATTTCGTATTTTCACGCAGAGTTAGAGAATAGTCCTTCAGGGGTCCCAGCTCCAGGCAGACATCCATGTTCCTACTCGCCATCTGGTGGAAGCCTCTTGTCTCCTAACTCAGTGGGAACCACCTGCCCCACCTTCCCCACAGCAGCCACATTACCAACACTCCCGCTCACTCCGTGATTTTCAATCCTTCCTCTGTTTCTGGCACCTGGACATTCACCTGGCTCTCTCCCAAACTTAGTTCCACATGTTTAAAACAATGTATTTTATCCAGCATCTGTAGGTGTTCATGATGGAAGGTTTCTCACATTTTCTAAGCTTGTCTTCTCACCAGACCTGGAAATTGCTTCATAACGTCCTGGTTTCTTAGGCAAGGGCTTTGCACCATGGTTGAGCTTGGGGTGGGGGACATGTCTGGGCAAACAGAAGGGCAGCTCCTCCCAGCTCCTGTCGCCGTCTTCAGCAGACTGTGTGGAGGAGAGCTGTCTGCAAGAGGGAAAGGGGTCTCCATCCAGCTGGACGTTTTGTTGTAGGCGACACAGGAGATGCAGACTTTCCGGACACACATCTCAGGATGCTCACTTGCTGCCTCCCTTTTCCAGTTTCCCTCAATCCACACTGAATCACGGCAGCGAACGCCATCCTGGAAGCAGAAAACATCCAAACCACAAGCGGGCCAGCACTCGGGCGGGAGCCACCTGGGGGCTGCAGAGGATCTGTGGGGCAGTGCGCGAGCCGGGACTGCCGCGGCCACGTTTAATCACTGCCGTCATTTTGGCTTCTGAACAATCAGGATGTGACGGCCTGTGGGAAAGCCTGAATGAGAACCCTTCTTACCAGTTTCGCTGATCCGACTGAAGGTTTGTGTCCTTCATTCCCACCAGATCTGAGGGTTGTTGGTAGAAGGGAGACGGAGTCTGTAAGGCAGGTGAGGACAGCTGAGTCTGCCCAGAGCTTCCCGCGGCAACCCCGCGAGCCCCCAGCGCACCCCCGCTCTTCTGCTCTGTTTCGGTCGGAGTCAGAGGTCAGCACTGCGAGCTCTGACAAATGCGTGAGGCTGTGAGGGGGTGAACCTTCTCTCCAGCCACAAGGACCAGAGGGCAGCAACATCCATCCGTCATGGCCAGAGGGCGACGTGTGAGGGGGTGGGGAAAACATCAGGCGTCTGGGGCCTGCACTTCCCAGAGCCACAGACTGGAGGCCACCTTATATGGGAGCTGGGAGAGCCTAGAGCAGGCTGTGCAGATCGGGAGGCGTTCAAGGGGCAGATCGTGTGGGTCTGTCTGTGCATCCCGTGGGCTGAGGGCTCACCCCAAGCTGCACGCCTGGTGTTCTCGGCTCCCACTAGGGCCAGAATCGAGTCCAGATGCCCCCCGGCAGCCCAGCTCCCACCTGCTCCGAATGTCTGCTTGTGCAGCTCCTCCTCCCTCTCTCCGTCTCGCCAAGCGGACTTTGCCGCACCACCCCTTTGAGCCTCCCGCCCTCTGCCTGGAACGCCTGCTCTGTCCCTCCCTGGCCATTCGTAAGCCCCCAGATCTCACTGTCAATAAAAGCGGAGTCAGGTGAACCAGATCCCATTCTCCCCAGGACACACGGGGCCTTGCATTTCCCAATGCCGCTTTTGGGCTGGGATGGAGGTTTTCAGCCAGGGAAGTGGTATAGGGTGTGGCGAGGCTCTCCCAGGGGGGCAGCGTCGGGTGGTCCTGGGAGCCACAGGGGTCGGCTCGCTGTGGGGCTCCCTGTGGGGCTCCCTGTGTCCCCCATGTGTGCTTCCTGTGGGTCAGGGCAACCGCAGAAGTGCTTGTTGGAAGAATCCAGCAGCAAACAGCCCAGTACCGTGTGCCTGGCTCTCCCTTCCCTCCGTGTGTTCATTCGCCGCCGCTCGGATCCCTGTGTCCCCTCATTTACTTGACGCCCCAGTGTGACAGGCTGTCCCCACCTCTCACCGATGCTTCCACGGGGCAGGCTCAGTGGCCGGGTGGGCCTGGGCAGGAACAGGACCCCTCGGAGCTGTTGTCTCTTCTGCATGGGAAAATCCAAACCGTAGGCCCTACATGTCCTTGCAGACACGTGTGGGGGAGTTCGAGCCTGAGCCAGGAGCCTCTGGGGAGGCTCCCTTGGGAGGGACGGAGGCTGCCCTCAGGAGGGACGGAGAACCCATTGCCAGGAGCCACCTAACTCTAACCCGGAGAAAAGACGCCATTCCCCGGGGAAACGGGCTGAGCCAACCTCAGAATCAGCAGGTCAGCCCATCCAAGCACCTTTCCAAGTGGGTGTGCCGGGGGTGGTGGTGCCGTGGGCTTCCACGTTCGCTGGGAAATCTCAGACCCGGTTTGCGTGTATCGATGCGCTCTACTGCTCTTGTGAAGTTTCGCAGAACTCTGGGTTTGGTGTGTTTAACTTTTCCATCAGGATGGGTTAACGTAGCTTTCCCTCCATTTCCAAGTAAGGCTTATTATTGTTATTACTGTGTGCAGATGACAAGTAGCACATGTCGGGATTTTAGAAAGGGAGGGAAGTCTCAAGGAGCACGTGACGGTACCCAGGCCGCATGAGAACACGGTGGGTGGGAGGGGGGCTGGGAACGCTCCAGGTCTTCCGGTGGTTAGGGTTACTGCGCGAGCAGGCACATTCATCAAAGCCTCAGCAAACGCACACTCAGGGTTCGTGCATGAGGATCTGATCCTCAAAGGAAAACCGTGAGCGATGATCGACCTCGGGTTAACAGTGTGCGTGATGGAATGTTCAGATGTCCGCACTCTACTTCAAGGTGCATTAGAAAAAGCAGGAAGGCTTGATGAAGCGTGGATAGATAGGTCTGAGAGGGACCGAAAATTGTAAAATGTTAGTGGTGCAACCCAGATAGCAAGTATATGGGTATTTGCTATAAAATTCTTCCAACTTCATTGTACGTTTGAAAATTTGCATCATAAAATACTGAAGAACAAAGATTCCTCTTCAGGAAAAATTGATATTTATCACCCAAACATAACCACTGGTAATATTTCAGTGTACATTGCTTTCTTTAATTTTCATCTCTAAGAATATGTAACTTCCTGTAATTAAGAGCTTCTGGATTAAAACATTTATTCTCCTTTTTTTTTTCCCCTCTCAGTATTGCAGCATGGTTTTTTGGTGCGTGTCCCCAAAAGTCCTCAATGTGTCATCTTTCAAGGAAGGTGTAATTGATGTGCACGAAAACTCACACGTGTAAGCGCGTGGTTTCCTGAGTCAGTCGGGGAAGCCCCCTGCACCACTCACAGCCAGCCCCGAGGCCGTGGCTGTGTTTTCTAGAATGTGATCAGAGTTGAGTCCGACGGGACACAGCCGGCAACTCTGGCTTCTTCAGCTCCAGCGTCACGCCTGTGGGCACCGTCCACATCCTTGTTTGTACACTAGTTTGTGCCTTTTTTTCTTTTTAAGATTCATTTATTTGAAAGAGAGACAGAGAGAGAGCAGGGGTGGGGCAGGGAAGAGGGAGAGAACTCCCAAACAGGCTCCCCGCTGAGCACAGAGCCCGACACGGGACTCGATTTCATGACCCTCAGACCGTGACCTGAGCAGAAACCAGGAGTCATTTGCTTCACGGACTGAGCCGCCCAGATGCCCCAATGAGTTCCTTTTTATGGATGAGTCACATTCCGTCGTAAGGACGTGCGTGGCTATCGTTGTAATGCCTGTGGAAAGTCGCCCTGTACAATAGTTTCATTCACGCGTCCCTCGCTTATTGGAGTATTCAAGATGGTTTATTTTTTTCACTATTATAAACGCTATCACAGCAAACATCTTTATCCATAAATCATTGTCATCGATTCCCAGGAAGGGAATTATAAAGTTGCGTGTTCTAAATATTTTCAAAGCTGATAATACATTTTTCAATTAAGAGGGTTCTCCTTGCATGTCTCTGTGTGGTTCGTAACAAGCTTGGCTCCCAACCCCACCGTGTTTGTGACCTCCCTCCGCTTTTTGATGTTGTCCCTGTAGAACGGACTGGAAGACCGTGACGGCAGGAGCCTGTGATGTCCGAAGTCATGGAGACCAACCAGGACACCTCCCTCTTCCTGATGAAGATCTTGGAGGAGCTGGACAGCAAGCAAAACACCGTTTCCTACCAGGATCTGTGCAAGTCCCTGTGCGCCCGCTTTGACCTGTCCCAGCTCGCCAAGCTGAGAAGCGTGCTCTTCTACACGGCTTGCCTCGACCCCAACTTCCCGGCCACGCTGTTCAAAGACAAGATGAAATGTACTGGGAACAACCAGCAGTCCAAGAAGATCATGGTGGCCGCGGACATCGTGACCATATTCAACCTGATCCAAATGAACGGGGGCGCCGCCAAGGAGAAGCTGCCCACTGGCCGGCAGAAGGTGCGCAAGAAGGAGGCGTCCTTCGAGTCGCGCCGCTCGGACACGGAGGTCTGCGAGACGGTCAGCTGTGAGCTGAGCGAGAGGCCCTTCCACCGGGGCTACCCTGCCCGGCAGTCCTCCCAGGGCCGGAAGGCCGACCGCAAGGACTGCCCACAGTTTGTGCCTGCCTCTGAGCCCAACTTCCTGCTGGGCGTAAGCAGAGAGCTGAAGGGCCGGGCGGCCTCCCTGGACCGGCTGCAGGCCCTCGCCCCTCCCTACTCCGTGGCCAGCCCCCAGCCCTGCGAGATGCAGAGAACCTACTTCCCCATGAACATCGAGAATGAGTCCATTTCGGACCAGGACTCCCTGCCCATCAGCCAGGGCATCAAGGAGACCTTCATTTCCAGCGAGGAGCCGTTCGTGGTGCAGTCTTGTGTCCAGAAGAGGAACATCTTTAAAGAGGATTTCCATAATCTGATGACCGTGTCCCCCACGTTGGTTGGCCCCACTAACAAGGCGGAGGCCGAGCGCAGGGAGCCCCAGGGCCGGAAGGAGCCCCACAAGACTGCCTTCTTCAACCACAGCTTCGAGGTGCCCTACAGCAGCCAGTACCTGAATCCCGTGTACTCCCCTGTGCCCGACAAGAGGCGCGCAAAGCACGAGAGCTTGGACGACCTTCAAGCCTCCACGTACTTCGGCCCCACGCCGGTGATGGGGACACAGGACGCCAGGCGCTGTGCCGGGAGGCCGGGCAAGCAGATCCCCTGGCCGGCCAAAAGCTGGAGCCTGAACACCGAGGAAGTCCCTGACTTTGAACGGTCCTTTTTTAACAGAAACCCCTCTGAAGAGAAGCTGCGCTACCCTAATCCCAGCAGCCAGAGCCCCGGTTTCCCCACCCCAGACAGGCGCCCCACTTACCTGGTGCCGAAGGACCAACAGCCCCTCCTTCCCGTTGGCTACATGGCGAAACCAAACGCGCTCAGGTCTAAAGAGCTCTCGTCCCCGGTTGAGCTGGAGAAGCACGAGCCGGTCAAGAAGTTCAAAGACAAGAGCATCGGCTGTACCAGCAGGCAGCTCAGCTCGGACACCAGCAGCGTGGGCACCCAGACAGAGCAGCACGTGCTGGAGGCCAAGAAATGCAAAGACCTGTGCGCCTCGGGGCAAACCAAGTACGGCGACAGGCTCGCCACCAAGCAGTCCGACGATGACTCGGAAATCGTCAGTGACGACATCAGTGACATCTTTCGGTTTCTGGATGACATGAGTGTCAGCGGCTCCACGGGCGTGACGCCGTCTTCCTGCCGCAACAGCACGGGGTCCCTGTCTCAGATCCACAAGTCCGACGGCGACAGTTCCCCCGAGCACAACCTAACCAAAACCGCCAACGGGCTTCCCGGCAGCAAAGGAGAAAAGGGCAACCGGCCTGACAACAGCCACCCCTCGGAAGAGGAGCTGAAAACCAGCGTGTGCAGACTGGTGCTCCGCATTGGCGAGATTGAGCGGAAGCTCGAGTCGCTGTCGGGGGTCCGCGAGGAAATCTCCCAGGTCCTGGGCAAGCTAAACAAGCTGGATCAGAAAATGCAGCAGCCCGAGAAGGTGAGCGTGCAGATCGACCTGAATTCCTTGACAAGCGAGGCTCCATCGGACGACAGTGCCTCTCCACGCATGTTCCGCGTGCCCAGCGGCCCCCGGGGACCCAAGCTAGAGAACGCGGCCGACTGGTACTGCTCGGACGCCAGCGGCAGCAACAGCGAGAGCCTTCGCGTCAAGGCCTTAAAGAAGAACCTCTTCACCCGGCCGTCCTCCAGGTCCCTGACGGAGGAGAACAGCGCTACGGAATCCAAAATCGCCAGCACCTCCAACTCGCCCAGAGACTGGCGCACCATCACCCACGCCAGCCTCGGGGGCCTCGGGGAGGAGGACAGCGAGGACAGAGGCCCCGGGGAGAGTAAGGACTGGCACCGCAAGGCCAAAGAGGTAATCTCACCCGCCCCCACGATGCCGGGCCCTCGCGCCGTCCCAGTCCCTGTGCGCCAAGCGCGGGTCAGGAAGGAAGTCTTCCCTCTGTGCGCTGGCTCTTTCCAGATTTGCGGGCTTTCTGCGTTAGAACGGGGAGGATGGCTCGGGCAGGTTGTCTGTCCCGCCGGCTTGAGGATCGTGGGCTGCCAGGCTGCCCGTGGGTGAAAGTGGTTTTGGATGCGGGATGGGTGGCAGAGGCCAAGTCCTTGTGATGGGGGACGTGGTGCAGAGGCGGGCGTTGCCCAGGGTGACGTCCTGTTCCTTCTGGGATAGTGGGGTGCAGGCAGAGGGAACGGGGTTGCCTTCCCGGCGTGCGGGGTCCCATGTCCCTTCCCTGGGCCTCGTGGATTCACGGTGCTCCTCTTGGGAAGTTCGAGTCTTTCCATGATAAGATTGGTAGAGGGTGAATAGGACAGACAAATAAGGAAATTGTTCCTGGCGCTGGTCCCAGAGGACAGCAACTCCCCATTCGGCCCCTTCCTCTGCTTGGGCCAGAGGGAGCTCACGTGCAGATGCTCGCATCCCCTGCAGTGGGGTGACTGGTGTCGGTGGCCCCTGTCATTCCCCACCCCCGCCCCGGCTCCAGTGACCGTGAGCTGCCTTCTCAGACCCCTCCCGATTCTGAAGGTCGAGGACACACCCGAGGGCCTGGGGTCTGAGGGGAAGTGGCGCGGTGTGGGCTGCCGACACACAGAGCCAGGTGGGAGGCCAGGACCCTCCCATGGTGCCAAGAAGGAGAAGCTTAGAAGACACTCTCGGCGGGTTTTCAGTGTCCGAAGTTGGGGGAAAAGAGTGAATAAAAGCAGTGGTTTTTTTTTTTTTTCTGATCCCAGAGAATCATCGATGTCCATGCTGGTGGCTGCTCTGTCCTTCCGCAGCTGTGGACGGCTGGCGGGGCTGGAGAGGGGCCGGCGGAGGCACGCTGGCCGGGTCCGTGCAGGGGCGCACACGCGCTCACGCACTCAGAGGGCGGCTCTCCATGCACTCGCGCCGTCTGTCCCCTCAGGCACCTGCACCCCCTCCCTTCCCCACCTCCCCTCATGGTCCCGTTCTCCCCTTTTCTGCACCAGGAGCGCGGCTGCACGTGGTCGGGGGTAGTGAGGGTGTGAGGGTTTGGTCGAGTGTGGGCCTCGGGCCAGGGCCCTCCGCATCGCGGCTGCTCCCGGGAGCGGCGTCTGCGTGGGAAGCGGTTCCGCCGGCGGCTGGCCTCGGGGCCTGGGAGGTCTAGCGGGAGGGAAACCCTGCAGCCCCCGTGCCGTCTGTCTGGACCTCTCTGTAACCCCCCCGCAGGCGGACAGACAGTACGACATCCCCCCCCAGCACCGACCGCCCAAGCAGCCCAAAGACAGCTTCCTGGTGGCGCAGGTGTTCAGCCCGCGTCCCCACCCGGCCTCCCTCAAAGCCCACCTGAAGAGCAGCCCCCTGTACACGGACATGCGGCTGACCCAGCTGGCCGAGGTGAAGCGGGGCCAGCCCTCGTGGACCATCGAGGAATACACGAGGAACGCGGGCGACAAGGGCAAGCTGACCGCCCTCGACCTGCAGGTGAGCCTCGCGCTGCCCCCCCACCCCCCGGGTGCGGGCGGGGGAGGGGCGGTGGGGGAGGAGCCCGGCCCCGCCCCGGCCGGCGCAGGAAGCACCCGGGGTGGCCAGGGCCAGCCCGCCCCCGCACCCTTCAGCTCCCCGGGCCGCTGCCACGGAATTCGGAGCTTTACCGGGCCGCGGAGCGGAGATGGTAACGAGGGGAGCCTGATGCGGCGCCTGCGTTTGTAAGCAATGTGACTGATGCCCTCTCTTGGGCCACGCCGTTTGCTAACCGCACGTTTAAGGCTTTGCACCCAGTGAAGCTTCTCGTCTTTGCACACGAGACCTGAGCCGAACTGTTTAGTGAGACGCGCGCTGACCTCTCCTTCCACGCGTAGCTCGTGGGATAAGCCCGTTTGTGGGAGCCGAGCTATGGACTCTGTTTCCGCACGGAGCCGTCCCCAGGTAAGGAGCGCCCCGCGAGCTCTGTGAAGGCCGCTGTGGCTGGCGGGCATGTGTTCTGGTCCCCACATGCGGGGCTGGGGCCCGGGCCCCTCGCACGTGGGTGGGCAGCTCCACCCGCTCCCGCTGGCACCGCATCTGCCTGTGTCCGCGTCACTGCGGGACCCGGAGGCGCGTGTCCCCACCTGCGCATTAGCTCTGTGGGTGGTGGGGCCGGACCTCTGGGTCCCAGGATGACCATGTCACTGAGGGGCAGTGGGAGAGACGCCAAGAGGGGCTGGCCCGGGCCCGAGGCAGAGGGGCGGGGGGTGTGGTGTGGCCGGAACAGACTCCACGGGTCCGCGGCAGCGTGGGGCTCCGGTCCAGGGCTCCTTTGCTGCGAGACCCAGGACATTCATGCCTCTGCTTGAGTGTCCATCCCCTCAGCTGTCCGGTGGGCACACGGCACTGTCTCCCTTGCAGAGTCATGGTGAGGAATTTTGGAAAGAAAGTACTTAAAGCACTGCCATTAAGTGGGCACTGAAAGGGATTTCGGGGCCAGTCCGTGATGCTGAGAACCATCAGTCCCCCTCGCAGGGGCTTTTCACGGCAAGCTGTGAGCTCAAGGCACAGGGAAGACTGTGATCACCTCCAGCTCCCCGATGAGATTGAGAAGCTCAGCCCCACCAGTGGCCTGGGCCCTTTCTTCTGCGTGGCCTTTCCTGTTGGTAGGGGTGTCCGGGAGCCTCAGGCCCCTGTCGTGACTGCCGTGCAGTGACATTTGTTCATACTGGGCCCTAAGGGACAGCAGTTAGGGGACGCTCCCGAAGCTCGGGTCATGTGAAAGCAGCGTTAGCGTGGGGACGGTCTTCACAGGGTCCTCTGGTGGGCACATGAGAATCCCTGTCGGTAAGGCCCACTGGAGGGTAGAGAAAGGGTGTGGGCTGGGTTTTCCTGGTTTTCCCTGCCGGAGTCTGGTGACAACAAGGTCCCTCGCCTGCGTCCCTGGAAACCTCAGTGTCAATGTTCCATCTGTTGTCACTAGAGTTTCCGCTTGCTGGAAAAACTCGTGGAAAATAGTTTATTTCACAGGCTATCCCCCAGCCCATCAAATGTACGTACAAGAAAAGAAGCTGATATCCTTGTGTTTGAGCCGGAGGGAAGGAGACCCTGGAAGTGGGGTGTGTTCACGGCTTCCAACCTTGGCAAGCTCGGGAAGGAGGGGGACTGGTGCGGCCCACGTGGCCAGAGCTCGTCCTCAAGGTGCACGGCAGGAACAGGCGCACCAGCCCTCAAGGGTAGCCTCCCGCTGCTGCAGACCAGTCTCCCAGCCAGATGCGCCCACCCTGGATCCGTCTGTCCCATCTGCTGTCTGTGTGATGGCTGAGGGGGTTGGTGGCCGTAGCCACACAGCCCAAGGACCCACAGAGGGCAGAGCTTGGTGGGGAGGGAGCTCGGGCTGAAGCGTGCAGACAGGCGTGTGTCCAAACATATGGAGTGGGCAGCTTGGGGAGGCTGCCGTCCCGGGGACCCTGGTGAAGGACGCTGTAGGGGAGCTCTTGACGAGACAGAGCACCCTGAGCTCAAGGAGAGGGTCCTCTTGCTCAGGATGGACATCGGAGTGGCTAGCGCTGCTTCCCACCCCGCGAGGGACAGGAGCCCGTGGATGTTCTGTCTTAGTGGGGAAGGGAGTCTGGGGGTCTAAGGACCCCTCAGCCCCGTCCTTGCCATGATGCAGTGTTGCACAGAATGCACTAGAACAGAACAGGGTTGCAAAGGAGGCTGGTGACCAGTCTGGGCCTTGAGGACTCTGGTGTCTGTCACAGCTGCTGGACTCCGCCCCTGCCCCCTGAAAGTGGCTCCCCACCCCCTGCGAACGGCTGGGTATGGCTGGGATTCCACGAAACGTTATTGCGACTGAGAGATCTGAATTTCATATAATGTTCACATAGTGTGAAATAGTCCTCTTTTGACTTTTGTCAACCACTGAAAAAAGTAGGGACTGTTCTCAGCCTGGGGGCTGTCCACGGGCAGGTGGTGGTGGCTGGACATGGAGCCATAGCTGTCCACCCGGCTGGCCTGCCTGCGGTGGGGGGGGTGGTCTGCAGGTGCGGAGAGCAGGAGCAGAGGCCGGGCAGCCTCTGGGGAACCGGTGCCAGTGACAGGACGTTGTCACCCTGGGATCTGAGGCCTAGGGAAGGGAGCTGTTCTGCAACCCACCGAGACCCATGGCTCGGGAGCTGGTGCCTGGTAGGGACCTAGAGGCCCTTGTCCCCTGACCGGGCCCCCCTGGGTGGTCCCGGGAGCCAGGCTCCTGGGGCAAAGAGCACGGCGGGAAAGAACAGGGTTCCCCTGCAAGGTCAGGTGACGATGAGTGAAACGGGTTCGAATCACCAGCACTCTCCAATGCCACGGTCCGACTCAGGTTTAGAGCGGTTTGGAAGGGTTTGTTTTGTGATCTTGTGTGCGTGAGACAGACTCTCATGTGCCCGTGTTTCGAGTACGAAACAAGCCGAGACCATCTTCAAAACGGATATTTTGTTTGTGTTTCAGAGGGCGAGAGGACCTCACTTGGAATTTTAACGTGTCTGCTTTTATGTGACACTGTGTCATTGATACTTGCTGTCAAACGAGAGCACTGCCTTTTGTGACGGGGTCTCACCCGTCCCCGGGAGTGGGGCCTCGGCAGGACAGGCTCGTTCTGGTGTTTTTGCTGTGGACGGCGTCCCCATCTTGGGGAGCCGGGAGACAGGTTCCACGCGGCTTCTGCCCGTGGCCGCAGCCCTGTTTGCTGGCTGGTGCAGGGGAGACCCATGGTTTCCCCGTGTCGGGACCGTTGGCACACAGGCAGCAAGGGTGGGGCAGGCGCCGGCCGTCGTGCCAAGGGCCTGGGGCCTCAGCAGCCCGTCTCAGCCCGGCCCAGCGGTGGCGGACGTCACGGTCAGCCCGGACAGCCAGCGGCGGACCGCACGGGGCCTTTGGGAGCCGGTGTTCGCGGTGTCTCTAACCGCTTCTCTTCACTTCCAGACGCAAGAATCTTTGAACCCTAACAACCTGGAGTACTGGATGGAGGACGTTTACACACCGGGCTACGATTCCCTGCTCAAGCGCAAGGAGGCCGAGTTCAGACGGGCCAAGGTCTGCAAGATCGCCGCCCTGATCGCGGCCGCCGCCTGCACCGTCATCCTCGTCATCGTCGTGCCCATCTGCACCATGAAGTCCTGAGCGCGGGGCCGTGGGCGGTGCACAGCCGTGACGGCCAGCGGCACCCCCAGCGGCGGGAGGGCTCGGGGCCAGCGTGGCCACGGCTTGCCGGAGCGGGGACCGTCGCGGGGGCTCTCTGCCAGGGCGAGCAGGGTCTGGGGCGGGTGCGTTCTCCGGAGAAACCCGCCCTCCCGTTGGCTTTGACTTGGTGACGTGCAGATGCTTTTGGGAATGGTGCGATGTCTTTTCCTACCAAAGGAAGGCTCTGCGCTACCCGTAGACACAAACTGAATTCCAAGCAAAAAGCAAAACAAAACAAAACAGATTATAGTTGAGTCTTCCCATCTTGATGAAGCTCCACGGCGGGGGGTGTGTTACACCAAGATATTTAATACCTGCCCGCGTGGGAAGCTACGGGAGATAGTGAGACAAGAAGGAAGAAAGACGAGTTCTGTTTTCCATCACGTTCAGTCCACGGCAGGTGAAGTCATGGGAGTCGTGGCCGCGGAGGATGTTTCTTCTCTGCTGACTTTCATCAAGGGCTACTGACTTTCCATTCTCGCCCTTCGGTCGTCATTACGATCTTCACGGAACATTCCGGACCGTCCTCCTTGTGCTCAGTGCAGGGAGGAGCTGGACTGCCTGACCAGGCATGGCCCAGAGTGTGCTCCCTCTGCCTGAGAGGCTGAGGTGCTCAGGCCGGGAGACCTTCCTGTCCCCGCCCAAGGCCTGGGGGAGAGCCGCTTGCCCCCAGCTTAAGGCCAGGCTTTGAGAGTCACAGCCCACCCCCCACCCCCAGAAGGGCCTCCCATGCCTGCTTTGGCCGGGGGCTCCGCTCCCTGGTCTTCCATCTCCTGGAAGAGCTTGGAACGTTTCTTTGTGCCTTGAAGAGCAGAGACACTGGCTGAACTCTCACATTCTAACCGTAAGCCATGGCTTCCGTGTGCCCCAATCCCGGCCATTTCCATGGGGCTTTCATAGGATCTGGCAAGTTCGCCAATCATACGACAAAGGCACCTGGGTGTTCTCACCCACCGTGACCCCAACTCGTGTTCTTGTCAGCAGCGAAAAAAAAAAAAAAAAAAAAAAAAAAAAAAAAAAAAAAAAAAGAAAAGAAAAAAGAAAAAAAGGAAAAAAATCTCTATTTAACCGTTTATCTATTTATCTATCTATCTATATATCTATATGTCTATCTAAATACCTAGTCTGGGGTTACGGTGTCCTCTGTCAAACAGCGCAAGAGCACGTTTCTCCAGCGTGAAGGAAGCGGCTGTGACTCGATCGGATTTCGGTCTCTGCTCCCACCTGTCGAACGGTGCTTTGACCCAACCGGACAGAAAGAATCCTTTCCAGCAGCTGATCCTTATGTCTGATCACAGGTCGGAGAAAGATGATGGTACTAGCCAGCTTAACCCTTCTGAGAACAAGGGGGGGAGCGAGAGTGTTCTCTTGGGCCGCAGAGGAAGCTCCTGAAGGAGAGGTTAGGGGCACGTCTCAGATTTTAAAGCAATAGGAGTCCAGCATCCATCCCAGACACCTCCGAGTAATGCTTCTCTTGCTCTGTCTGACCCTGTAGTGCCCCGCACGGGGCGTCGGAACGTCTCCCGCCATTGGCGAGTAAGGCGAGGGTGCTCCCGTTGGGAGCAAGCCTTCGTCGTTAGGGGTCTTCACATGACCTGTTTCTAGTCTCTGGTGGATGGACTTTCTTCTAGGTGACTGGGACTGAAGCCTTAGTATGAAGAACTGAGGATTTATAATTGAAAATTTAAAAAATATATTTATCTCTCTCTCTATGTTACTGTCTGTTGTCAGAATGTTAGTCTCTCAGTGCCGTTCTGGGTTGGGCACACTAAATAAGGTTTTTTCTTTCTTCCAGGAGGGAATGCACGATTTGCACCCACGAGAGTCAGGCGTCCCCAGACCAGCTCTCCCATGCACCGGGGATGGGGGGGGGAGCTCCGGGACAGGTGGTCCCTGTTATCACAGATTAAACCAGGAGAGCCCCAGGGTCTCGCTGGTTTAGGTCCCAGGGTCTCGCTGGGATCTGCAGAGAAGTGGAGATAAGACAACTTCCCGAGATGAGATAAACTTGGTCAGATCCCCCAGTCCCCCAGCTCTCCCTGCCAGGTAGGACCACAGGGGCTGGACCAGACCCCTGTTGTCACTACTTTTGGGTGAACCTGTTCCTAATGAGCCTGGCTTGAGCCATGTGTCTGGCTACCACGGGGGGAGCATGACCGTGAGCCCCACCGCATGTGTGGAGGAGACAGGACTCTCTAGATTTTTCTTCTACCCTTCTCCTATCTGAGGAGGTGGTGAGAAATTTCGTCTTGCTCTTAGTCCAGTGTAGCCTGAGAGTTCAAGCTGACACCATTGCCACATAATGGACAGCACCCAGACCTGCCAGTGCACTGGGAACCCAGACAGCCCCAACGGCAAGTTGTTTCCTATGGGGATGGGTTATCCGCAGCCTTATAGGAGGGAGCATGCGATCAAGTTAAGGATCTTTGCCGTGGCTTGAAGCTGGTGGATGCTTGGGGTCCGGGGAACTGGGGAAGGCATAGCTCATGGTTGGGTCTTTTCTCTTCACTGACCCCAAGCCCGTGCCAGCCTTCTCTCCCTGGACCCCAGACTCCTCCATCCCTGTATTTGCAGAACAGGGCAAGGCCAGAGACAGGCTGGGAAGGAGACCCCTCCCCATCCCTCTAACATTGCCTCTCATTTCCTGCTGCAGTGATCTCCTGGTGGGTGACGGACATGTGGACTGGCCGGCCTCCTGGGCTGGGCACCACCTTCTACAATGCTCTCTGGCATTTTCCCACGAAGTACAATTTCTTGTGCCCGGGCCTAAAATCCACTTCATTTCTCTTGCTTTTAAAAGATGAACCAGCAGAGGAATTTGCTTAAGGGATAACGCCGAACTCTGATCCCCTCAGCCCGTGGTTCAATTCAGAATTGTTCCATTTCTCTTCGCTACTCTGGTCCGCTTTGGTCGCAGCCTCGCAGAAAAGTAAAAAAGGTTCCCAGCTCAGTTTTCTGATGTTACACCACAAGTCCCTTCTGCAAACTGCAAACACGGTAAACAAATCAGATTCCGACTGCCCGTGACTAGCGGATCATGAACCGTTGGTGCAGTCGCGCCCGCGGCCGTGCGACAGACACCCACAAGGGGACTTATTAGTAGGTGTGCGAACTCACTGCCCCGAGTCCCCATACCCTTCTCGGGATCAAGGCAGGGCTGCTTCTGTTTACACTGGATCAATGTAAGAGTAATGCACCTCCTTTTCTTTATTTTAAACAAGAAATAAGTTCTGCCAACAGCCAATGATGCTGTTCAGTCGTATAAAAGTCTGTGAATGTTGAAATTCAACCTGCTCCGTGGTATAGCCAACCTACAAGAATGCTGTGGTCACTTGTGTGAACACCACACCAGTACCTACTGTGTACCGTACTACGGGCATTTGTGTTGAAAGGCAGAGACACTTGCGATTGCTGGTACAACTGGGGGAAAGGGTATTAGATATTTATTGACTCAATGAGAAATGCAACCAACTTCCTTATTTATGCCTTATGAGTAAAAGGGTGTGGAGTGTAAGGTGAAGTTTTACATGCGAGCCTCAAGGAATGGTATTTTCGAAGGCAGGGATCGTCTTTTTTACGTTTGCTCTGTACAGCTGTCAGCACACTCTTGGTGCTCGATCAATGTTATATAATACCAATAACTAAGCACATTTTTAGATCCTTTTTCCAATGGCTTGTGTAAAATTTGGGCAACGTACCACAGTTGGTTTGAAGCTCTTCGTGTAAAATCTGCCTCTCCAAATATAATCAAAAATAAAGTGAAAAATTATAAGATCTCTTGCCGTGAGGTTTTGTTCTAGGCGGGAATGGTTAAGCGTTGAGTTTGACACACACATCGTGAGCATCCAACTTGGTGATTTTGCGCAAATGGAAAAACCAGGAGTATAACGAGCACCCAGATGAGAAAGCAGGACATCCAGACACCCCAGAAGCCTCCCTCTTGCCCCCTTCCGGTTAAACGAGTGTCCTCACTTCCAAGGATCTGTACGACGTGGGCAATTTCCTGGGAGGCTGAGCTCAGGAGTGCAGCTGCTGTCAGTCATCACGACGCTATTACAGGGAGGGTGACTCCTGTGGGAGCTGCGCCTTCCATCCCGTGACGTCTTCATCCCATTCCTGGAAGCCTGGACCTCCCGCTCCCCGTCACCCACCGGCCCACCCATCCCCTGCCCACCCCTCTGGCAACCACCAGTGTGTTCTCTGTATTCACGGGTCTGTCCCTGCTTCTTCTTTGTGTGTCAAGTGAAGTAAGTCAGAGAACGAGAAATGCCATAGGATTTCGTGCATAGGTGGGATCTAAAAAAACAAGTGAACACATACTTCGTGTTCTTCTGTGTCTCTCTTCCTCACCCAGCTCACTGCTGCGGGCAACGTCCTGTTGCCGTGTGTGGGGGTAGCCTTCGCATTTTGTCGCATTCACCGATGGAGAACCTGGCACGATTTATTTATCCATTCTACGGTGGATGGGCATTTGGGTAGCTTCTGGTTTCGGGCTATAAACACTCTTTTTAAAAAATATTTTATTTATTTATTTGCCAGAGATAGAGTGAGAATGAGAGCAAGCGAGTGAGCGAAAGAGGGGGAGAAGGTGGCTCCCCACTGAGCAGGGACCCCCCCCCCCAATGCGGGACTTGATCCCAGGACCGGGGGATCATGACCTGAGCTGAACATAGACACTTAACAGACTGAGCCACCCGGGTGTCCCAGGCCACGAAGACTCTTGTCTGTGTTTTTGGCAAATGCGTGTGTGCATTTCTGCAGCGGGCATGTCTAAGAGTAAAAATGCTGAACCGGGAGGTAGGCACATGCTTTGCTGGAAAGTTCAGGCCCCAACATCGTCTCCGTGCTTCCTCCAGCTGACCCTCCCCTTGGCAGCTGGCCTGTGAGCTCCCGGTACGCTCCGTCCTGCTCACACGGCACACTCTCTTGTCTTCTCCGTCGTGCAGGTGTGTCATGGTACCTCGTGTCTTCAGTTTACATTTTCCTGAGGATGAACGAGACTCACTTCCTTCTGTATGCTCACTGGCCCTTTGGATGTCCTAGTTTGTGAAGAGCCTGTTCACGTTTTTTCCCCAGTTTTCTGTTTGGCTTGTTGTCTTTTTCTTCATGATTTGTGGACGTCTGTATACATTCTGAATACGAGTTACGTCACAGATACTATTTTCTATTCTGGGTGCCGCGTCTTTATTCTCCCAATGGTGTCTTTCTGACCATGGAGGTCGTCTACTTTGATAGAGAAAGGTATCATTGTCTTCGTTATGACTGACAATTTGAGTCCATTTAAGAAATTTTTAGACTTTGAGGTCATGAAGTTGCCATGTTTTCTTCTTGAACCCCTATTGTCTTACCTTTCATGGTTAGATCTGTCTGTCTTCCCGAACTTGTATTTACACCTGGCGTGAGGTGGACAGGTACGGTATGTGTTTCCCCACGGGGGTATCCGTTGATGAGCACTATTTATGAGAAAGACCATCTTTCCCCCTTTGACACAAGTCGGTTGAAGGTATCTATGGCTTTTCTGGACTTTCTATCCTGCTGCATGTCTGTCCGTCTGTTTGTGTGATCACAGCATCAGCATGACTTTTTCCATGCCAGCGATGTGAGGACATCCCTCACTGTGGAGTAAATGAGTCATCGCTGACCTGGGCAGAGGCCCCAGCACACCTCTCGCCTGTGAAATCGTATCGCGGAGGACGCCGAAGAGAAGACAGTTCATCCAGTTCCTTCATCTCATTGTGCCAGTCACAATGTCACTGAGTTCCCCGCCCGAGTCATTTAAGAAAAGTGACTGGACACAAGTCAGAGCACATTGCAAAAAGCAATTAATGTCTCGACACTGGCGCACGGAGAGAAGTCTCTGATGTGAGCTTGGACAAGGTGAGGGCGGCCACACCTCAGTGAGCTAAGGAACGCTTCTCAGTTCCCCAGTAAGACACTAATTTGGACCTAAATCCAAGGTTTGCATACAGAGTAACTGGACCTGCACTGCATTTTGGCCAGAGTGCTCTGAGCAAGTGAATCACGAGAACAGCGCGTGAGTAATCGTGTAGGGAAAATGTTTATCTCCCCGTGGGGACAAGCCAGTGTGCACTGGGCTATCATAAGGCATCTTAGCCATCATTAACTTAGATTTTTCCCTCCAAGTACCAGCGAAAGTCGATACCTGGTTACCTTTCTTTCTGCCGTCGAAGTTACTTCTAAACACACGCACGGCCTCCCAGCCATCTAGATTTCAGGCTTCGTCCGTGGTGAGCCAGATGCACTGGGGTTTAGTTGTAGCCCGACGTGGGTGATACCGGGACTAGTCCCCATAATGGAAAGGGGGGGGGAGGCAGCCTGACTTTGGACGGAAGAGATGCCACGTTATGTGACAAATACACCGGTCTCTGAAAACGGGAGCGGAACATCCACGTTTCCGGCTGGAGCCCGGCACTGCCGGCCAAGTGGCGAATGCGCCGTTTCTCCGCCCTCTCCAGTCTGACTGCAACTCACAGCAGTTTCTGGAGATTCCTGAAAGATTCGTTAAATCCCAACATTAAATTGTTGTTGG
Source organism: Pteronura brasiliensis (assembly GCA_004024605.1). Classification (NCBI taxonomy): domain Eukaryota; kingdom Metazoa; phylum Chordata; class Mammalia; order Carnivora; family Mustelidae; genus Pteronura; species Pteronura brasiliensis. The sequence continues at coordinate 20,602 of PJEN01008502.1, read as the reverse complement.
AAATCGACGGTGTGCGTGTGGTTAATTGCTAACAGTTCCCTTTCATTCGTCAAAAAAATCACCTAATAAACTATGCCTGACACGTCACCAGATAGTCACCTGCGAAGGGAAGAAGCCGCACGGTGTTTTCGTGCTGGCTGCTCCCAGTCCTGTCCCACGTCGTGGTGATTCCCGCGTGACAGCAGAAGTCCCAGCGAGGAAGGCTCTCCCCGCTCATTCTCTCTGGGACCAGTGCTGCTGGAGGTGGATGTCTCCTCCAGCCCAAGCTAGCATTTATTACCAATCAGCTTTAGTATCAAAGCTCAGCTCTACCATTAGTGAGGTAGACGTGACCCAGCCTCTTTCCTACCCTTTGCTCAACTCATTTACTTATTGAACGATATTTATTAAGCAACTCGAATGGGCAAGGCCGTGGCTTGGGGCTGAAATATTGTCCCCAGAAGCAACAATGTCTTGAACATACTAGATACTTAATAAAAAAGACTCGTTGAATGATGAGTAATGAAATGAACGCACGACATCTGAGAGCTGACGTCTTAGAACTTCCATTCTAATGAATGTACGCGTAGCACCAAGTGAGAAAAGACTTAGTTTCAAACAGTAAGAGGCGTAACGAAGGACAATTTCCCCTTCAGAGGGAACTGGAGGCTCTGTGTTAGGGCAGCCGCTGAAGGGTCCTGGGAGAATATGGTGTGCAACATCTCAGGATGAGTGCATCTGGCAGAAGGAGCTGGTTGTGCAAAGGTCCTGAGGTGGGAATGAAGCAAGCTTGCGTGGCTCGAATTAGTGAGTGCAGTAGGAGGGAGATCAGGGAAGCAGTCAGGGGCTGGGTTAGGTGGGGCCCTTAGGCATAGTAAAGAGGTTAGGTTTTATTTTCAGTATAACGTGAAGCCACTGGAAGGGGGTAAACAGGGAGATCCACCCATCATCTACAATCCACTTTGTATTTTTAAGAGATTGTTCTGGCTGCTGTGTGGAGAATGGGCTGAAGGGAGGCAGGTGGTGGCAGCAGGGCGATGGGTCCAGAGCGGGTGGTATCAGTAGCAGAGAAATGGCTGAGCTGGGCCGGGGCAAGGCCGTTAGTTGAACGTTCCTGACCTTTATTTGTGGGCAGAGCCAACTGGCCCTTCTGGTGACAGAGAGGGGGACAGCTGATGCGGGAGGACTTGGAGCTTGAAGACAGAGTGTGTTATTGGAGAGTTTGGGCAGAACAGTTTCGGGACGGGCGCCAGCATCTCAGGCCCTGCCGTGGACACCCTGTCTTCGAGGTCTTTTGCCTCTGGTCCCCACTGGCTTGGCTGCTGCCTGCCACCCCCCTCACATCTGCTACTAGACTGTCTTGTGCCCTAGATACCCCACTGTGTGTTGTTGCAAACCCCTACCCCTTCCCTGCCTGGATGCATCCCCGTGGGCCTCCGCTCAGGGCCATTCTCTCTGGAGAGTCCCCATATCTGTCGGCTCAGGCTGTGACGTGCCGCACCAACAAGCAGTCCCCACAGCTCATGGGGGGACAACAGAGCTGCATTTCCCTCGGGGCTTGGTCACCCCGTGTCCCTGTGGCTGGATTTCACGTCTTCATCGTCGCGGTGCCCCAGCCATGTGGGCAGCCCCGTGTCTGGGACACAGCCGTCTGCTAACGGAGAGAAAGAGTGACGGCGGGGGTTCCTGCCCCAGAGTGACAGGGAAGCCCTGTGTGAGCACGAGTCATGCGGCCCCGCCCGGGGTCAGCCAGTGGGAAACAGACCCCTGCCCAGGGAGCGGCTAAGCAGGGAGGAGCCCGGCAGGGACGGGCCTCGGTCAGGTTCAACCACGCGTGACACAGGGCCGGTTATGTAGGAGTGTGTTCGAACGGCAGATTCTCAGCTTCCCCCACCCGATCTACTGAAGCAGGAAATCCTGGAGGTGGGGGCAGGACGCAGGTGCAGGGACGTGATTTGCCGGCCCTCCCGGCGGTTCCAATGCATGCTCAGGTTTGAGACCCACCAACCTCTCGCACCTTCTCTGACTCTTCTACTGACGAGGTCAAGGGGGCTGCTCCCCAGCACACCCCACTTCTATCACTGCCGTATTCGGCAGACCCAGCCTTCTCACTATCAAGACTGCCACATAGTAGGTGCATAATAAATGCTGGTGGACCCGTGTGGCACTTGCCACCCTCGCCCGGCTGCGGGGTTCCCGGTCCGTCACGCTCTTGGGACCAGAATTCTGTGCAGGGTCAAGGAAAACCCGGATTCCGGGAGGTCACCCTTCTCGGTCTGTACCGTGCGTCTACACCAGTCCTTGCCCTGCCTGCTGGCCCGAGTCTGCTTCTTGCAACACTCACAGGGCTGAGTTGGTCTCCACGCCCAGGTGTGTGCTCTGATAGGTCAGCTTGGACCAGTAGGTCCAACAGCTCAACCCCGAGCTCCCACTCTAGGACTCTTAACTCCAGGCACCGGCCCGAGAACGCAGGCCCTGGCTGTGGCAGGTGGAGAGTAGCCAGGAGTGTGAACCTCTCAAGTAAGACGCAGAAGGGTGGGCTCTGGGATGGTCGGTTCGTGTCTAGAAGTGTGCCCTCGAGGGGGAGTCCTGGACCCCCTCCAGGAACCGGCTGCTCTGGGAGGGAAGAGGAGGGAACATTGCTCTGGTGAGAGGCACTGAGGATCCGTAAGCAGCACAGGTGGGACCTAAACGCAAATCTTGGAGGGCCCAGGGGTTCTGACTCCAAACCCAAGGCAGCGTGGACTTTGAACCGGGGGGAGACCTGCGGGGCCGGTGCCTTGACAGAGCTGCTCAGTGGGTTCCCTGCGGGTCTAATTCCGTGGGAATGACCTCAGGAAAGTGGGGCCAGGGCGTCAGAGGAAGATGTGGAAGGAGGACAGGTCTTTGCACTCGGCGACTAAATCCTACATGTTCTATTTCTGCCGGAAACTTTCAGCCGCTTGGGGTTGCTAGGGACGGAAGCGATCACCCCGGTCTTTGGGGGTTTGAGAGAGTGAAAAGCAAATCCCATACAAAGCATCAGGCTCACGACAATTGCTCAACAAATGTTAGTTGCCCTCCTGCAGCCTGAGGGGCGAGGGCGGGCAGACGCGGAGTCTCAGCCCTGCTTCGCAGTCCTGGACAGGTGGGAAGCCGGGGTCAGAACCAACGGACAGCACTGCCGTCCCACAGGTTTGCAGGCCAGTGAGAGACCTGCCTGGTGGTCTCATGCCAATGTCCTGAGGCCACCAAAGCCTGTAGCAGGAGCCCAGGGCCCACAGAAGGAGCAGGGATGTCCGCGGGGAAAGGACGGGACAGCTGTTTGAGGAGCTGTGAAGAGACTTTCAGGCACCTAGCTGGGGTCAACAGTCCCAAAGAGAGAGGGGTTCTGACATCAGGATGCTGTCATCAGGGAGCCAGAGAGAACGAAGGAGGTGGCCGCTGAGCCGACGAGGGGCATGGGCGGCCGGCTGGACCCTCACTTAGCCTTGCGTCAGCACCTGCTTGCCCACCTGTCCACCCGTCCACCCGACCCGCGGAGCCCCTGCTCCGTGTTGGTTCTGCTCATCAGGGGATAATTAGCCCAGCTTCCAGCCCCCGGGGATGAGGGTCCGCTGCCAGGGACGGACACGGGACACATACACCCCCGGGAGACGCGTGCGCAGGCGGCCAGGGGAGCACAGGGGGTGGCTGGACAACTGGGGGACGGGGACGGTCTCAAGAAGTGGTGGCTCTGGAGTCTACTTTGTAAGTGATGATGAAAGTCCTTCCCAAAGAGGGCGGGAGACGGCTGTGGGAGCAGGGGGAGCGGCTGGGGCGGCACGTGGACGTGCACACGAGCGAGGCGTGCTCCAGGGCCAGCCCCTTCCTGCGGGAGTGCAGGGCTTAGGAGGGACAGGGATAGGAGAGTGCCGCTGGCCCCATTTCACGTGGAGGAAGCCGAGCCCACGGGTCGAGTGCTCGCTCGGGGCTGGGCAGGGAGTGAGCCGCGGAGCAGAGACGTAAGCCTGGGTGCTCGGCTCCCCGCTCCCGTGTTCCAGGAGTTCTGGAACAGTCTTCCTGCGGTGGGCCTGTCTGCAGGACGGTGTCAGGAGCTCGGAGTGATTTCCCGTGTGGTTTCAGCAACAGAACTTTTGTTTTCTTTGAACAAAAGAAAGAGTCAAGACACAGGTGCGGTCGTGTGAAGGTCTCAGTGCACAGAGGAGGCCTGTCACCCCTTCAAGGATTTAGTAAGTGGAAAGTCAGACCCAGGCTTTGTTACGTCCTTCACCGTAGTTAGTCTGCGTGGGGGCTGGAGGGCTCGGTGTTAAAAACTACGAGGCCCTGAAGGGCCTGTCAGGAAACACACGTGAACAGAAAGGGTTTTCCTCCGTCGGGCATCACGCTGGGGTCAACTTCGCTGAACAGGACCCCGTCACGTCAGCGGGGCATAGACACGAGCCCGCGGTCAAGGTGGAAAAACTGGCCCCGAACTTGCCCTTCTGCTGTCAGCAGGTTGAGAACCGGACGGAATGTGAAGAAGGCGAAATTGCTTCCAGGCATCAGACTCGGGGCGTCCAGGAGGGTGAGGTCGGCAAGCAGGGCACCCCCAGTTTCTGCCTGGAGCGACATTCTGGGCCGTGGGGAGCAGCCTCGGCTCCCCCCGTCCCACCTCTCACCCGTGACTATTGCAACATTGCCCCCGAAGGTGCTGGAGACTTCCGTCCCACTAGGTCCAGCGACCCTCGCTCCGTGTCTGTGTCACCAGCCCTGTGGCAGTGCGGGACGCTTGTGGTCTGGGCTCTTTCAGACCCTCCCCCCCCCGCCTCTCCCCTCCTTATTGGCCTCCACGTTCCTGCTCCTGTCTCCGCCTCCCTTCCGAGCCCTTCCTCCCTCCAGCTGTGGTGTCCCTGGCTCGGCTCTGGCCGCATGGGCTTCAAACGCCATCCGAGTGCTGATGGGCCTGTTTATGTCCTCGCAGCCGGTCCCTCTTCTGAGCTCCAGCCCAGAGAGACAGACTCGCTGATGCCTCCGTGGGTGTGTGACAGGCACCGCACCCTTCACGCACCCACCGGTGGCCAGCTTTGTCATGCTCTCGCCAGGCCCCTCCCGGGGCTCCTGCTGTGTCCCCAGCGGTCTCTCCAGCCAAGAGCGGAGCCGCATCAGCGAGTCCCTCCTCCCCACGTTTGCCTGCAGACCCCAGTTCACTCGCACATCCCGCCTGCCTGCGTGTGCCTCGCTGCCCCCTCACACCTGACTAACTCCACGCCCTTCGCTCTGGCGCCTCTGCCCTCCCCTCACCCTGGAGCTCATCCTCCATCAGGAGCCAAAGGGATCCACGCAACCGGTTGAAATCGGGTTATGTCACCTTCTCTGGCTGCCGTGGCATGTGGACCAAACAGGGTCTGTGGTCCCCCCAGCGCGCTCACCTCCCACCGAGCCCCGGGTCCCCGTGCTGCCCAAGCACCCCACGCCCATCCCCACTCGGGGCATTCGCTTGGCAGAAATGTCCTCCCTTGTCCCCACGTCACCGAGCCGGAGGGGTCCTCCAGCGTCCTCACCACCACCCGTCCCTGCCATTCACGTTACAAGGTGTCCGGGCACCCGTCTTGGTTCGGTAGCAGACGGAATCATTTACTTGTACGCCACGTGGAAACCGAGTGCTGCTTCTCCGGCGCCCACCCCAGGGCTGAGCCCCGAGGCCTTTCGGGAGCATTTGTGGAAAGGACGGAGCATTTCCTGAGACTGGTATTAAAGGTGAGAACACATACTGAGCTGTGGAAAGGACGTGTCGTCTACTATAGGAAAAACATTATTAATGTGGGTTTGGGATGCTCCGTGCAGTTAGAAACGCCGGTGGATAAACTCCTGTAAATTAGCTGCCGTTCTCCCATCGCAACGGAAAATAGCACAAAACACGATGTTTAGAAATGACACATGCAAGGACCGTCATAAGTTTTTGCTTGAACAGAGCACAAAATCTATGAGATGCGAGCGTTCGCACGGCTGTTTGGGCATCTCTGCATTTGCAAGGCTAAGATTCTGGTGCCGAGAAGGTGCCGAGAAGGTGGGGTTCTGCGGGGGCAGACGATGGGACAGACACCGGTTGGCCAGGGACCCCACGGGAAAGCACCTGGGTCCGCGGCCCGGAGGGTAGAGCAGTCCCGGAGCAGCGGAGGCGGACCATCCCCCCGGGGCTCTGGAGCTGTTGTCGCCCCTGGAAGCAAGGGTGTAGGTCTGCCTGCTCCTGCTCCTGCTCCTGCTCCTGCTCCTGCCTGGAACAGTGTCGGGGCATCTGGCCTCGGAGGGGAGGGGAGCTTGCTTCAGCTGAAGGCGATGGTGCGGGCCGCTCCCCTGACGCCAGGGCCGCTGGCGCTGGCAGGTGGAGGGGTCGGCCGTCCAGGGTGGACGAGGGGCCCCGGGCAGCTCAGCACAGCGCCCACCCAGACCCCCGGCCCCCATCGCAGCCGGCTCTGGGGATTGGCACATCCTCCAACGGCACCAGGGCCCTGTCCGCACGCCGCTTGGAGAGCGCTGAGCTGGGCCCTCGGGAGAGGGGCTCTAGTCACCTCAAGGACCCACCTGGCCCCTCACTCTGCAGGGAGCAGCGTGAGAACTGGGGGGGAGGGTCTCCTCCTGAGGCTGACATGAGCCTCACGTTGCCCCAGTGCCCCTGCCTGACGGAGAGTCGGGCTGTAGCAGAGCGAATGGGGAGGGACCAGCAAGGAAGGGCATTCCTCACGTCCAACACAGAGAAGCAAGAGACCCAGAAGAAGAAATACACAGAACGGATCATTGGGGGAGAACGTGGGGTTCCCCTCTCGGGTCCGGGACGCACAGCTAACGCAGGACGGCTTTGTTTCCGTGTCTCTGCGGCCGGGAAATCATCCTTCTTGTGTGACATGTGCTGGCCACTAGCGATTTGTGACCCAGAGAGGGTCTGGCCTGAACACAGAGACCCAGGAACGGGGACCGCAGCGCGGGGTTTCAGGAACCCGCGGTTCACAGGCCGCCGCGCTGCTCCGTGTCAGTTTAAGTCTTTCCTCCCAGCGTGATGAAAGCTAGTTTCATCTCCACGGTCACCCTTTCCGTTATTAAAATAATATTTCAAAACTGTAACAGTAACTCCTTGCGCTCGGGCTCCACTCTGAGGTTTTAACCCTGTAGTTTCAAGTGAGGAAGCCAAGTGTGGAAATTACGTCCAGTTGGCAGTGAGAAGTCACCGACACCTGAAACCGTCCCCCCCCAGACGGAGCTGTGAGGACGCCGGGCCGACCGCTGTGTTTGCACGGCTGCTCCCTGAAACGGTTGGTACCAAGTGCCTGCTCTGCCCTGGACAGGGTTCTGGGGGTGAGGGCACAGCAGCGGACAAAACGCACCATTTAGTGGGGGGACCCACGGACCCAAGCCGGACAGTGCCTGCCACGAGATGGACACAGCGGCTCTCCTCCCCGGGCTCCCACTCCACTCGACTCCGTTACAGATGCAGAAACCGAGGCCAGAGACGTTAGTAAGGACGTCTGAAGTCACCTAGCTAGCAGGGTTTTGAACTTGGACCTCATTTTGGATAAATCCAGCTCTGACTCTGAAGCCGACGTGTGGAACCGTGCCACGCGGGCGGTGGTCAACGGGAAGAGACCTCCGCTGGGGCCCCCTCTTCGCTCTTTTTCTCCCGCTCCCCCTCCCCCGCTGGACAGGGGTGGGGGTGGGTGGAACCCTGGGGTCCCCGTCCCGCCCCTGGGCTGTCCTCACCCTCAGACAGAGGCCCCCGCGTCCCACTCCGAACGAGAACGTTGCAGAAGCAAGTCACCGCGTCAGTGAGAGGCCCGCCCTGACACCCGCCCGGCTTCTCTGCGGTTTTCTCTCTCCTTCTCTTATACGGACAAATGTGTTCATGTAAAGACAGAAAAGGAGGCCACCCGATTTGTCACAGGCACAAGGTCCATCCTGGCCTCTAGGATTAATTGTAGAGGGCAGAGTTCATCCATCACTCCCATGCCTGGCCTTGCGGTGCCTGGTCTGCAGAGGGCCCCAAGCCGGGCCCTGGAGCCTGCCGTGTGCACGCATGTGCACGCGTGTGAGCCCCGTGCTCCCAGTGCGGGTGGGGGAGCACGCTCACCGAGCTCTGAGCCACGTGCCCTGCCTCGCCCACTCCCACAACTCTCCGTGGCTGTCTCACTGCACAGAGCTTGTGGGGAGCAGGGCCGTGACAGGAGCCTCTCAGCTCACCTTCCACATAGAGCTTCCGCGTCCCTGAAACATCCATCCGTGTCCTTCCCAGATATGCGAGGCAGCTCTCTGAATCCTCAAAGTGCCCTTTGTCCTTCCCAAGGGAACTGAGACCGTTCATGTCAGCAGGCGTTTCCGTCAGATTCTGTGGTCCCAGAGACCCTTCCCGAGCTCCCCCAAGCCTCTCACCGCAGAGCCCCACGCGTCCCCAAACAGGAGGCATCAAGACGATGGTCACAGCTTGAAGAAATCGAACCTACAACACAGGTTCATGTAGTGCTGCTGCTGGGGACAGTGGACGGCCCCATGCGATGGAGACCAGTGCGTGTTCTGAAGGAAATCGATGAGATGATCTGTGTGTCGCACGGTCACTCCCTGTCCCCAATAGCACAGCGGCCAGAGCTGGAGTTCCCATGGAGATGTGTCTCGTTCAACCAGGTTAAACACTTGCCTTGTATCCAAGACGTATTTGCTCAGTGAGGCAAAGCCAAGGAGCCTGACTGAATTGTCACCCCCCCCCCCACTAATATGGCGTCAGTTCCAAGGCAGAGGGTCACGGTGAATTTCCAGAAGCTCGGTTTTGCCAGGATGCCTGGTGTGTGGAACTAGCCGGCTCTGGGCGGAAGTTTGACCATACTACATGGGCAGAGATTCTGTGTGCCCGTTGGGATGAGGGTGTGAGCCGCCCGTCCCCGTCTCTGCGCCAGGAGGAACAAGACCCACGGATAGCAGGTGCCGGCTCTGGACAGCCCACACCCGCCACAGGCTTCCCTGGAGCCCAGGCCTCTTACGTCCTCCTCCGCTGCCTCTGAAACTCCACCAAACAGCATCCCCTCGCTCCCACAGGACAGCTCCATGCGTAGGGACCCGTGCTTGTCTTCATGGGACAAGGAATGCTGTCGAGGGAACTGAAATGATTCCCGGGGACGGGACTTCTCCAGCTCTGATGCTCTTTTCAGTTCAGGGTTCTGGGTGCGTCTGAGATGCCCGTGGTTCGGACACGTGGGTGGAGGTGGACCCGTCATTGGCCCAAGTGTGGACCACCACCGGGACAATGCGCGTGTCCCCCGCTGGGCACTGAAGGACGGAGATAAAACACCTGGAACATCCCTGCCGGCCGGGAGCCGTCTGTCCAGGGAAACAGCTCATTGGGGGTCTGCAGGGGGGCGTCTGCTCGTCAGCTCTGTTCCTACATCACCTGCTGGAGCACACACCTCCTGAAAGCCAAGATCGTGTCCTCTCACCTCTCACCAAATCTGTCCCCAAACCTGGGAGGGGGGGGCTTGGCGCCCTGAAACCACTGGCACAGATCAACTGGGCAGATAAGTGGTTCAGAAGGGTTTCGGGTTTCTGCAGGAGGGACTACAGGCGGAAGGGAGCCAGTGGCAGACACGATCCATCCAGCTCCGTGAACGGGATCTGAGACCGTCACCTTGGCCGGCACCGAGGACGGCTTGGGCACAGGAACAATCGTGCACCCCATTCGCGGGGGTGACAGATGCAGGCATGCACACCGAGCGGGGTCGTGTGGCCAGTGCTAGTGTGAGCATCAGACACGGGCCCCAGGGGACTCATGGGAGGCTCAGAGAGCCCTCTCCTGAAGGATTGGGAGCTTGTCCCTCCAGGAGGGACAGGATGCGGAGACCTGGGGCATGGGAGGTTGGTGGGAAAGCCGTGGGGAGACAGGCTGTGGTGTGGTCAGCGGGGGAGGAAGGCCCTGTATATTGGCCCAAAGAGTCTGAGTGTTGTTTGCTGGGTGATGGGAGCCCCTGATGGTTATTGAGGGAGAGGGGCCTCACACAAGCCCTCTGGTGGGTGGACTGAAGAAGGATGGGAATGGTGTGGTCTGGACTAGGTGACGATGAGCTCGGTCCCGTGTGGCTCCCGGTGGCGACACCACCTGCGTTTGGAAGCCTCTCCAAAGACCCCTGTGCTTGGAAGATACCTAAGGCCATGGACGCCATCCCGTGCCTGCCCCCGACGCTGGTGTTCCTGCCGGCTGTCTGCGGGAACAGACCTCCCTGAGTGCCGGAACATTCTCTCTTATGCCAACTCAGACTCTGTGGCCCGACAGGGTGCACCGAACCATCCCACAGAAAAGCCCCGTAGCTGACAAAGGAGACGCCCCCAGCTGTCCCTCGGGAAGTCGGCTTCTGGTTCCCGCGGGGGTGGATTGTACGTGTCACCAGCCCGGCCCTGGGTGCGTCCGGGAAGGGGTTTTGGAGGGGACAAACAAGTGAACCGGCAGACTGAGTCAAGGCTCTGTCTTCCTGCCGGACGGGACACGGTCTCCGCCTTCCAACTCCAGAGGCCGCTGCTCTTGGGGTCTCTGGGTGGCGGCTGTGCACCCAGGGGCATGCGCCCAGGAGCTAATCCCTTAGGAGAACTCTCCGCTCACACGGTGCACACGACGTAAACGTGTGGAGCCTGCAGGCTCCGTTCCTCTGAAGAACCCCGACAAGCGCCGTTTGCTTCCCGCCCGGTTGCTTCCCCGCATGTTCGCCAGCGGCCGATACAAAGTGCATGTCAGGCTCGCCCGACGTGGCCCCAGGAGCTCTGATCCCGGCCGAGAGTGTCCATGCCCACCGTGACCGGTGTCTCTCTAAGTGGTCACAGTGGGATCGACCTCTGACCCCCATTTTCTCCCCGGACGCTCAGAGAGGGGCAGGACTGGGCCCAAGGTCACACAACAAAGCCAATGACATGGCTGGTGACCCAAATGTCTGCGGAGAGAAACAGGGTTTCCAGCCCGGGTCCCTGCTGGATTCCACACCATAACTGGTTCTCACCACGGAAGGAAAACCTGAAACACTAGGTCCTTTGAGTAGGTTGTTCCACCCGACGGCGACAGGAGCCCCGCAGCGTGGTTGGTGGTCGTCTCCCCACCCCCCTCACTTCCCTGCAACCCACAGGGGACGGGCAGCCACCGGCGTCACCACGGTCCTGTGGACGGGAAAACCAGGGGTCCTCGTGAGTGAACGTCAGACCGTGTGCACAGATGTCAGAGGCTGGCCCGTCCGCCCCTGGACCCCACACTCTGCACCATCGCTCCCTGTGGTGTCCCCAGACCCGCCCCCACGCTCGCTCCCCCCGTGTGGCTGCTGCTCCCGCCTCTCTGGTGCGTTCCCCACGCTGCGCCGGGCAGCTCGCCTCCTGGATGGGCTACCGAACCGCATGGGTTTGTAATATGGCGAGATGAACCAGGTCAGGCTTCGACCAGATTCAGAAGCAGCCCTGGGGAGTTGGGATACTGGTTCCTCCCCCGCAGGGCTCCTCTGACTATTGGGGAGGCAGAGAACTGGCTCCCTAACCACTGGGGTAAACCGGGTGTGTAACCCATGACCAGACCCTCACAAAGTCTACTTTTACCCCTGACGATGGAGATGATGCTCTACCCTTGCAGCGTTCCAGAAGCCCCCCACTCCCCCTGCAACGGCTCAGCCCATCGCCCCTCATCAGTACTGGAGGTGCAGACCCTTTCCCGGACCCTGACTCCAAGGCAGACAGCATCCTGGGGCTGGGCTCCCGTCAGTGCCCATGCGGGCGGGTAAACCCACAGAAGACCGGAACATTCCCCTGCTCCGCTCATTCTGGTGTGCCCAAGGAGAGCCCATGAGAAACACACGGGCTCACTGTGATGTCAGAGGGACGGTCAGCACCGAGGTCTGCCCTCAACCCTGTGGCCCGGAGAAGTCACCTCCCTCCTCTGGACCGCGGTTTCTCTACCAAAACAAGCCAATCAGCAGCAACAACAAACCACTCTCTAACATGAGAGCCCGCGGTTGTCGAGAGGATTTCTGGGGAGACTTCGAGTCCGCCAGGAATCGTACGAGGCTGGGCACTCGTCCCTGAGACCCTGAGGTCGCGTGCAAGACCTATATTTTCTAGCCTTTGGGCTTAGGGAGGGAAATACCGTAATTTTACGTCGTCTCCGAAGAACAGAGCTGCCAAAATGTGCAACTGCCTAGACCCACCGCCTCACCCTCCCCCAGCCGCTCCCCAGTCCCCGCAGTACGGAGACGGAAGACGTCCCCCCGCGCACCGGGATGGGGGGAGGCAGATACCCACCCTGCTGAGATCCAGAGGCGCTTTCCTTTGCCCTCACGTGGGTCTGATTTCCAGGTCGCCACATTAGATTTAAATGGTGCGTCCTGAGGGCCGGGGGAGAGGGAAAACAGAAGCCAGAATGGCAGGAGGGAACCATCGCTCAGCGTGTGGTCGCTGCTTTATTAACAGACACAAGGGACACTGACTTATAAGGGTCTTGGGGAGGTAAAGACTGCTGCCTGCATTTTGGAATTAATGTTTAATTACCTATGAAATCCTTAATTACACAAGCAACACAATAATACTTTTCCCCTTCCGAGACAGGAAACACGGCCCGAGGGAGGCTGACGTCCACTTGGGACAACCGGCATCCTCTCCCACCCGTGATGCCGTGCTGGTTAGCAGGGCCACTGCCAGGACGGACTTGTTAACTGCACGTAACGTTTCATCCCACTCCTTGAGTCCCGCTGGAGGAAGGGACCGGTCTCTGTCCCTAACCCGACACATTGTCACTCCCCATATTCCGCTCTGAGTGTGACCACGGCAGAGACCGTCTTCACGCATGTGGGTGCGCTGCCCCGGGAGCGGCTGCCCTGTGATGCAGCCCCACTATTTGTGGGTTTAGTGCCAACCGTTTATGTTCCCAAACTCTTCTGGAACCTCCTTGTTTTAAATTACATGTCATTAGTGATGAGAGACTCAGGCATCTTTCCATGTATGTTTTCTGTTATTTCTTATTATATGATCATTTTTACATTGTGTTCTTTGTGGAGGTTTTTTTCAATTATTTTTATGAATGCTAATTTTTCCCCTAATATTTGTTGCAAACATATTCTCCCAGGTGCAGACATTGTACCCACTTGCCCCTTAATATTTTAGTGTGTGTTTCCTAAGAATATGGGTATTCTTTTTTTATTAAGATATTATTTATTTAACAGAGATCACAAGTAGGCAGAGAGGCAGACAGAGAGAGAGGGGGAAGCAGGCTCCCCGCTGAGCAGAGAGCCTGATGCGGGACTCGATCCCAGGACCCTAAGATTATGACCTGAGCTGAAGGCAGAGTCTTAACCTACTGAGCCCCCCAGGCGCCCAAGAATAAGATTATTCTTTCATGCAACCGAGTGCTAATGTTGAAATCAAAAACTTTCACACTGAGGACATCACTTTACCAAACCCACCATCCACGTTCCAGTCATTTCCTTGTCCCAAACTTAACGTCATTCTTTCCCTCCAGGGCATGGGGCATTGGGGTGCACGAGCCCCTGGCTCTGGGGCTCCCAGACGGACCAGGCTCGGCCACGCGCCGCTGACAGCATCAAAGGCAGGGAGACAGCGGGGGTGAGACAGGACAGGCGTTCATTTCAGGGAGCCAGGCCCGGGAAGCCCGCGGACCAGCGCCTCAAAGACCATCCCCCAAGTGTAGGAAAGAGCTCCAGGCCTACAGGAGGAGAACGTGGGCAGGTGGGCGGTGAAGGTCAGGTCCGTCACTGTCTCGGGGTCAGTCACGGGGTCTCACGGGCCCAGGGCCGTCCTGGCTGCTCGAGGAGGCGGTTTCTGTTCCCACGGTGGGATGCTCTGCCCTCAGGGTCTCCCGCCTGAGCCTCGAGACCCCGCTGGAAAGAAGAACCCAGCTGGGAAATCTGAGGTCAGAATGGAGACAGCGGATGTCTTTTCTTTTTTTTTTTTTTTTAAAGATTTTATTTATTTATTTGTCAGAGACAGAGGGAGAGAGAGTGAGCACAGGCAGACAGAGAGGCAGGCAGAGGCAGAGGGAGAAGCAGGCTCCCCGCCAAGCAAGGAGCCCGATGTGGGACTCGATCCCAGGACGCTGGGATCATGACCTGAGCCGAAGGCAGCCGCTTAACCAACTGAGCCACCCAGGCGTCCCCGGATGTCCTTTCTTGATGCAGCATTGACTCACTGGTCTTGGTCTCCGTCGATCTAGAACTGTCCATTCCACAGCGTTCCTTCTGCCATGACACGGATAATTCCGGGACACGAGTCAGTTCTCCGCACTCAGTGGCTATCCCTTGGCTGCGTTTTGTCCGATGTTTCCTCCCGTCTAGATGCAAGTTTTGCTGCAAATGCAGTGTCTGTTTTTCTCAGGGTCTCCTACCCAGAGGCCCACAGTGTGCACCTGCTGTTTTCCTAACTGTGATTGTGACTGCTGCACCGAGTATAACAATCAGCACATCGCCGTTTCCCCGACCCTCATCGGAACGTCTCCCAGACACAGCGATTTGTCCCTGACTCTTGCCTGGACCTGTCCTCACCACGATGGCTACAGAGCGGTGACTCCCCACACTCACCAGCCGGCCTTCTCCTGCAAGGTTGTGCCCCTCCCCACCACTGACTCGCCCATGAGCTCGCATCCTCTCCCTCTCCTGCGCCCCCCCCCCACCTACAAGGATGGACTCTTGGATTTCTGTGTCACAGTGTCTTGTAGCCCACTGCGGACTCCATCAGCTCCCTCGGGCGTCTGGAACAATCACCATGAACTTGGTACTTGGTGGCTTCTAAAAACACATTTACTCTCCTACTGGAGTCGGAAGTGCAGAATCGCTTCCACAGAGCCCAAGTCCAGGTCCCGGCCGGGCCACAGCCCCTCTGGAGCCTGGGGAGACCCTTCCCTCCCGGACCCAGCTTCCGGAGCCCCCTTCCTAGCATGTCCCGGCTTCTGTCCCCTCCCTCCACCTTCAAAGCCTGCAGGGCGGCCCCTACCCACGGCCCCATTCTACCCCGTGTTCTCGTCTCTCTCTGCCTCACGCTGGTAAGGACACTCGTGGTTCCTTTAGGGCTGCCTGGATGACCCTGGAGAATCTCTCCATTTCAAGATCGTCACCTCGATGGCAGCCGCCGGGTCCCCTGAGCCATCTCAATGACGTTCACAAGGGGCAGGGATTAGGAGCCTCTTATCTTTGGAGGCTGCGATCCCATGTCTCTTGTGGTCAAAGTCTGGTGCTCACATTACCACAAGCGTTGGCCCACGGGGGTCCCCTTCAAGCTGGTCCCTCCGTCCTTGTGACAAGCCCCACCACTCTGAGCAGTTATTTCCTTGCACGCAGTGTTACTTTCCAGCACAAGATATTTCTGGCTCATCTCGCACATTCTCCTTCCCGCCCTTGAATCAGTCAACCCTCCACGGGCCTCGTTCCATTTAGTGGGAATGACATTTGCAAACCATGATCTGGGCTGTGGCGGGAGGTCATCATTCCCGGCTCCTGACAGCGGAGAGAGCTGGCAGACAGCACACATGCACACACCATCCCCTGCCCTTCCCTTTCCTTGGGTTTCCCGGAAACACATCCCCACTCTCGCCTTGCTTTGCGGGCTCGTCTTGAGAAGGGTCTTGCTTGCCTGTCTTGTTACGCCGTGAATGCTGTGCACTTGGAGATCGTGGGGACATTTGTCGTTAAAGCCTAACTGTCTTACTGACGCGGGCCTTGGAGGTGACCATTCCAGGTAAATTTTCCAGAGCACGCGATGGTGCCTTCCCCTGTGCTGACGCGAGCTCTGCCTGAGATCCTGGGCTGCAGACTCGAGTACGAACACGGTTCTGTTGTTTTTCTTCTTCCGGGACCCAGTGGACTCCCGTATCGGTCACTTTCTCTCAGCCCCACTTTCACTTCCTTCTTTAACTCCGTTTCATTCTGACGGCGACTTTTCTGTCTTGTCTCCATGCCCCTGATTAAGATTTAATTAGACTTTTTCCCCTTAGCCATCTTATGATTTATTTTTTATTCTGAGATGGTTTCACCTTGTGGTTCCCTCTCTCTCCTGCCTTCACCTCGCTTCTCTCTCCTCCTCTCTCTGACGTTTCTCTTTTTCATATTTGAGTTCCTATTTCTGTGTGTTTTTTAATGACTCCAAAAGCTAGTTTGAGGAGGTCAGACGTCGTCTAAACCGTGTCACGCTGCCCTTAGACCCGACTTCCTGGCTTTGTGAGAAGAACGATCATCGGCTAAACGGTTATGATTCACATTTTTAATTTTTCTTTTTATCGTAGCTGGATCTAGAGTTGGTTTGGTTTCTGTGTATGCTAGACGTTCAGTGACGAGGACCCTGGTTCAACAGAACTTTCTTCCGTCCGGGAAATGCAGAGAAATGCAGCTGGAATCCGTGATGTGGAGGTGTTGAGATGGTCTTTCTTCCCTTCCTGCAGGGTCTTTGGTGGGTCCACTCCTCCCCTCCGCCCCGACTCCCTCTTTCCCCTTCGCTGCCACATCCCTTGGGGGGTGGGCATCGCTCCTTCTCCGTAGGGCTGACCCTGTCCCTCAGCCATGTGCGTCTCTTCGGCTACAGCCGACACCATGAGCTGGGACGTCTGTTCTCAGTGCTGGGGGGCTGGGCCCAGCGTTTCTTTTTGGGGGTGACGTCCTCTGCTCACTTCTCACCGTCAAGGGCTCCCTGTCCCTCCTCACCCTGCTGTCCGCAGATCTGCATGGGTGGGGACTGCGTTGTCCCTCCGTGTTTGCTCCTGTCCTTTCAGACGTCCCAGTGTTGATACGATTCTCTCTCTTCTAGCAAGGCCGGCAGCTGAGTCATGAGCTGACTTACTTGTGCTCGAGGACCCATGTCTGCACGAGCCCGTTTTTGTGCTGTGAGTCTGTTTCTCTATCGGAGCACGAGTCCCACACTGTGTGACTACAGATGTGGGACGCGCTTTGGGGCCTGGAAAGCCAATTCTTCTCCCTCCTGTTCTTTCTCAAAACTAGCGCGGCTACACTTGTAGCTGAAATGTTCCCTGTCAGTTTTAAAATCAGGGCTCACATTAGTGAAACATTTCTTTCTGAGCCTGCCTAATACATAATAAGTAATTTATAACTTTGCTTCCCGAGAAAGGAGCCATCAGTCAGGGCACCATGGGCTGCCCAGAATGCCCCCTTCCCTCCCCACTCAACGGCAGCCTCCTCCTTTCTCATTACGATAAAGAACGTTCTGTCCCCCGAGGGAGGGCTCAACCCTGCACCCCTGCCCCAGACCCGGATCTTTTTGTTTATTTACTCATGTTTACATCTCCATGGGTAATGCTGTGCCCAGCATGCCTGCAGCCACCACCGTGGATGGGGGTCCCATGCTCACAGACCCCGCGGTTTATAGCCCAGCCTCTCCCCCCACTCTAGCCCTTCCCCATCGTGACATGGACACATGTCCCTCCCCAGGCTGGCTTTTGCCCACGTCTCTGGGCTCATCTCCCCCTTCTCTCCTTGTCCGTCCTGCTCTGGCCACAGGAACCACGTCCAAGCCCTGCACACACGCATCTTCCCACATTCTGGGGCTCTGCAAATGCTGGTCCCTTTCCCGGGCTCCTCTGCCCATCCCCAGATCCCACCTGACTTTCAGAGCCCAGTTAAAATGACCTCCTCTTTAGGAAAACTCTCCTTGCCCCTGAAGCCCAGTGCCCCCCGCCCCCCACGGGGTCCTATGTCAGCCCCTGTCGGCTGCCCCAGCCACTCGCCACACTGAGTTGAACTGGACTGTCTCCCGCACTGGACAATGAGCTCCCTGGAGGCAGGGGCTGGGCTCACCCACAACGCACCTGTGTCCATCCCAGTCCCTGCACCTGGTAAATGCTCAGTTCCTGTCGGATTCCTACTCTCCTTCCCTGGGAGGACATAAGCCTCCGGGAGAATGGCAGGCAAGCTGGGGGGGGGGCAACCGCGGGTTGCTGCACGGACCCACCAGGAGAAGGAACTCATGGGTCCTCCGTGCACCTCCCTCTCCAGTGCCGACGCAACAAGTAGGGGAGAAGGAGCATCGTGGAGACGAAGTGCCGGCCTTGCAGGGGCGCGCCACGTCCCTATCTGCAGACACTCCGGATGGAGCTCAACAGGTTACCCGTCGCCCCACTTGTTAGTCTTGACTGACTTTGCACGTGTCTTTCTCATTGGCACGGTGAGCGACCTTTGCTTCCAGGACACCTGGGACAAAGACCCACCGACTCTGGCCTCTACCAGACTGACCCTCCTTGGCCAGACGTCCCCTGTGCCCTTGCACCTGGGCTGCCCCGAGAACAAAGACTTTCTCTGTCGCGCTGGTGTCCGTCTGGGCTCCCAGCAGACTTCCTGCCTTGCCGGCTTTCAGAATAACAGATGGGGCCTCAGATCCACGCGATTTCCTCAGGAAGAAACACTCGGTCATTACTGACGAATGAACGAACCTGTGCTCAGTGGGTCCTCTCGACCCAACTTGGCTTCGGCATCTGGACCGCGAGGCCCATTCCTGTTTCCCAGGACGACACAGGTAAATAAAACTGTCTGGACCAAAGGCAGATTATGAAACCACGAGACTTAATAACTCATCCGGGAAATGGTAAATCCCATTAAGTTACAGAATCTCAAAACGTTATTTCGGTCACCCCAAAGGCTAACACCAATGCCATGAGAGCCCCCCCCCCGCCGGTGGCTGAAAGAAGAAGAGGCAGGATGGAGGCCCAGATGCTCCCCAGCATTTCTCTGCTCTGCGCCGGCCCCTGCCCCAGCTAGAGGACGGCTCTCCCTCCCTGATTTCCTACGTTAAGGTTAATCTGAGTCAGAATTTCTGGGGTGTTTCGTGCTTGTGTGTTTGCGGAAGGTGCCCCCACTGGAACAGGGGTGCAGGGCTGCGGGGTCAGTCATCGGTCAGGAGTCGGGAAGGCTGTGGGAGCTGAGGTGTTGGGAGTTGGCCCCACGGCCCATGGTGGGGAAGCAGTCTTTGGGCTTTGAGACGAACACGTTCAAGGGCCCTTGTCAGAGCCGCTAAACAGAAAGAGGGACAGTTTGGAAAATACAGAATAAAACAAAGAGAAATGAATTAACAATTGGGTTCCTACACAAATACAAGCATGGGCCATCTTTCCTTTCTCTGTGGCCCAGGGGGACACAGGCAGGTACGCCACCTTCTTAACTACCACTGTGGTGGGATTGGATGGGGTGTCCCCAAACCCTCCTTCTCTGCCGTCCTCCAGAACAGCGCAGGCCCCTCTCACTTCAAGCATCTCATTGGGGACCAACAAGGGGGTGGGCGGAGAGCGTCCTGTGAGGAAACGAAAGGTCAGCACGAGTTCCTTGGGTCCCTGCCCCTGGGCTCGCTGGGTCCTGAGGCGGGCACCCACGCACCCCCTCTTATTCTCATGCCCCCCCCATCTCCCCAGCCCCATTTCACGTGCCCCGGGCCCGGCAGAGCCTGACCTCTTGCGGCAGGAGAAGGCCCAGCCGCAGAGAAGGGAGCAGCTCCCGGGCTCAAGGGCGGCTGGTCGGAAGAGTGTTTTGGTCTCCTTGCTCGCTTGTTCTACCTGGAGGCCTGGGCCTGGGGCGCCCACTCGTCGCACCCGCTAGCCAGCCCCATCGAGGCCAGGAGCAGGTGCACGGCGGGGCTCCGGCAGCTGCTGCGAAAGGGCCCTGGGGGTGGCCAGGCACCTGCTCCCACAGTCTGCAGGCAGAAGGAAGCCGTCCCTGCCTGGCCGTCGTTATTCACACTTCGGGGGCACGCGTGAGGGCGGTACAGAGGACTCAGGAGACAAGGAAACGGAGGCTCCGGCAACGGCGTGTGGGTCCCGAAGACCCGCGGCCTCTGCCACAAATACACGCCGGCTCCACGCGCTCGTCCCGAGACGACGGCCCCGCGGACACGAAAGCTGCTTCCCGCTGGTCTCCCGCCGGGCGGGCGGCCCACCTGGCTGTCCCCTCCGGGCTCGCATCGCCTTCTCCAGAGGCCGACTTCAGCGCAACAGCGGCTCGCGTCCCGCCCCCGCGCTCCCAGGCGGCCTTCTCCCCGCGGGCGCAGCCGGAGGCGAGGGAATGCGGCGGCGTCTCGAGCCGGCCCCGCTTCCGCGCTGCAGGGACCTGAGACTCGCTCGGATTCTCGGCGGCTCGGACGGGCGCGTGGAGCGTCCGCTTCCAGGGGCCGGGATCCGTCTGGCTCGTAGCAGGCCGGAATTCGTGCCAAGCACTGCATCGTGCGGTCCGACCCTCGACGTGAGCACCCCGGACTCCGGGATTTCTCCCCCGTCCGGGACCCGCGGACCCCACAAGCGGGGCGGAACGTCTGCGTGGCTTCGAGTGACCAGCAGCTCTCACTGCAGACGGAGTGCGGTCACGAGGGCGCGCGGAGCGGGCACAACGCGGTTTGTGCTGCGTTTGTGGTCGGCTTGTTCAGACCCTGCGGCTGAGACGTAGGAAGGCTGCGGAGCCGTGCGGGCTCGGTCGGAAGGGGTGGCCCCCGCGGGCAGGAGCGCCCTCCTCACCCTCTCCGGGCCCTCAGCCGGGCTCGCTCCGCTGCTGGGGGCGGGAGCGGGCGCAGGGGAAGGCGCAGCTGCAGGCAGGGCGCCGGCCGGTCGGGTTCTCGTTTCTGCGCTCCGGACGGCAGGAGAAAGGGGCTGTTCCCCTCCCAGCTCAGGCCGGAGAAA